>OZ026589.1:2196030-2468530 GCA_964020215.1 Aurelia sp. 3 sensu Dawson et al. (2005) | reverse complement strand
GTGGTTCCGTATTCACCAATCAAATCGCTAGAATTCAGTTTTTAACCAATCAGGGGCCGCTATTCAGAATGCTGTTGTTGTTGCTTATCAAGAACGGTTGAAGAAGCCTGGAGTTCTCGCAGCTTCGATGGATCTATTTTGCTTCTACAGAGGAAGATTACTGTCTGAAAGGTATGCATTTTGCGTGTTGTAGGTCAAGACAACATCATTCTTTGTACTAAAACTTCGCTTTTCAATGTTCGAGCTCTTTAAACCAAATTTTGAAGCGATTTTGTTGAGTGTACGAGAACTCCCACCTTTTTAGGCCATTTTGAAAAAGTGGGCCCATTATATAAGCGTAATATTATGAGTCCCTATTGACCAAGTGATATCAGCAAATCAAAGAACGCAGGGAAACAAGGGACGAAAAGGCATAAGTCTATCTAAGATGATGTCAAATTATATAAAATTCCATTCTATCAATTCAGTTGAAAGAATGCGGCAACAATAGTTTACACACTTCAATGTTTGCAGGGATTCGAACCTAATGTCTCAAAGCATACAAAGGATCAAAGGGGAAAGTACCAGATGCACTCTTCAGGACAGTTGTCAACTAGCCAAGATATTGCGAGGATCTGCAAAACACTTACAAATAAGATGTTGCACAAAGACGATAAGAACAATAACAACAAGAATGTTGTTTACCAACCTGTTTCTCTGTATCAGTAGGCAAACAGATCTCCAACAATAACTGAACAATAGCACTCTCCTGCGCAGAGATCAAAGCACTCTTAAGCTCCTCTCTCTCAACCTCAGCATTACTTGCATTCGCAGCGGTTGTTCTGTTTGATGCTGGAATCGGATGTGACTGGAGATGATGCGAGAGAAATGCGCGGGATGCGTCCATGTATGCTGATAAGACGCGGAGCAGGATGTCAAACACAGGTGTGCATCTAAGGAAAAGAAACGAAAAACTGGGTGAATAGTCAGAGACGGTTTGACATTTATAAGGCCATGAGCTGTGAAAAATGTGGTAGTTGTCTCTAAAGCAGTTTTGTACCTTCATGTCATGTCTCCCATGTGCCAGTGAAAGTTACTGCTGTTGCATCACACACATTTGCAGAACACAGAGACACCAGCTACTACAATAACCAAAGTTGGAGCTAGCGTAAGAGATCAGAGGAAGAAAGAAAAGAAACAATGCTTATTTCGTCCTTTTCAACAACTTCATATCTCCTTGGTAGAAAAGGAATAAGCCCGGAGGGTATTCCCATTGTGGCCTGACAGGGGGTCCAACAGGGTCAAAGCAAAAATTTTGAAAAATACCCTCAAATGGTAGTTTCTTTTTACAAAACACTCAGATGGTAGTTCAATGAACCTGAAAACTGGGTCATTTGGTAGCATTAAGTAATGAAAATTTTCTACAGGTTTTCATGCAAAATTGATGGAACAAAACAAGAAAACTTTCAAAAATTCATTTAGAATTAACGCTGTAATGACTAAATTGGCATGCGGAGGAGCGTACCAGGTTGAAACGTTATAAAAGGCCCAGTTTGAGCAAAAATAAAAATATTGTTGTTGTTGTTGTTTTCATCGTTGTTGTTGTTGTTGTCGCTATAACTGGGACTATATCGTGAGTCTAGGATCATGTAGCAAAGATACTTTTGCATTCCTTGAAGAATTCACGAAAAACACGAATTTGAAGGGGAATGTCGTATACGGGTAAGTCCTTTAAAGGAAACTCAGTTCGCTAAATATCTTACCCTAATGTCATTGATTGTAAATTTGTTTCGATTTAAATTCTATAAGGTCTAACTTGCTAATTCTCTAAAGTTATAAATAAAACTGATTCAAAATTAGATTTAAGAAATGAAATAAGAATTCGTAGAGAGAAGGTAAATTTGATTTTCTTTCCTCTGAGACAGCCGCCGAAAAATCGATAAACATCTCCAGCAAATAACGGTCATTTATATCAAAATAAATTTTCAGAGGGTCTAGGTTAAAAGTTTCTTGAAACTCCTCATTATCTTGGGAATAAAAAGTGATTAAGAGTGATTCAGACTTTGGCGAGATTCTCGTTGTTTAAACTGGCAGGGCTTCCGTGCCTTTGTAAAAATTCATCATAAGATTTTATGAAACTAGGAAGAAAAACAATACAAGAAACAAGAAAAATAGCACTTTTCGTTCCATGGACAGAAATACAAAGGTTCTTTGAACAATTCCTTCTTGTTGCATATATTCTTGTCTAAAGTTTCTTATTTTTTCCGATGGTCTAAGCGTTTGGTTTCTCTGTAATGAGTTTCATAATTTGTCACATCAAAAGGTATGGTAAAGAGGTTTCGTATAAAAAGGTGTAACGTTTCTGACCTGAATAACTGAGGATCACATCTTAAAATAATGAGTGGATCTTTGGTGATCTCTTCATCGGTGTAAGGTTGAGGACTCGTTGGCCCATGTTGTTGATTGCATAACGTATTGACAGTATGTAGCCATAATCTATGGACAGAATGAAATATGAAATGCACTGAAAAGCTCTTTCACAACCAGGTAGCTTTGTGAAGGTGAAGTTGCGTTTTTCAGCGCCAAGCGCTGTGGTCGCAGAAATAGAGCAGACCTAATCGAGTCCGCGACCCCTTGTCATGACGCTCAAATGGTGGGGCCCTGCCGGGATTCGAACCCACTCCGCCTGACTGTTCTGGCTGCAATGTGAGAGGATTACACCACGGCGCCACAACACCTTCAAAGGAAAGGAAAAGGAAAAGTACAAATCCCCAAAAATTCAAAGACATAGACTTTGTAATATCGCTCAGATCTGTTTGGTAATTAACATAAATGTCGTAACCAGACTTCACAAGATCGTTTTGGATAATCAAGCTTTGTGATACTAAATAATTCAAGATCACTTTCAATCTTGATCACATTTGAATCTGTACTTGCTACAACCCCCGCCATCATATGAAGTCGAAATTTCATATGAAATGGGAAGAAGTGACGTGGCTTCTTGGCCACAGCGACACAGCTGCCAAACATTTTCAACTTGAGTTTTCAATGTCTCTTTCCCGTCCCCCTTCAAGAACGATGATCTGTGAAAGTCATACTAATAATCATAATAATGATAACGCTCAAAAATTTGATAACTGCCGGGGCGTTTATTCGAGCATTTACGGTATAATCAAATTTTTGGTTAGGTTCAAAAAGTTTCAATTCTAAAGAACTACTCAGTAGATAAGAAGGGTTTGGATAAAAATTTAAGCAGCAAACCTCCAAGGCATTATTGTGTTGAGTTTATACCAAATCGAACAGCAAAGGGTTTGGACAAAAAGTTAACCAACAAACCTCCTAGGCATTATTGTGTTGAGTTTATACCAAATCGAACAGCAAAGGGTTTGGACAAAAAGTTAACCAACAAACCTCCTAGGCATTATTGTGTTGAGTTTATACCAAATCGAACAGCAAAGGGTTTGGACTTTTCTGGGTACATCTGGATGTAATAAGGATTGAAGACTTTCCACAAGTGCTTCACAGTATGGCACAAGAGCACTGGGTTCCAATGTGATCAGTTTGGATAGCAGCATAACTGCTTTCGGCCATGCTTTGTCAGCTGCTTGCAGAACTAGAGAAAAATTTAGTTCAAAGAAATGTTTAAAAATGACACCGAAAATTAATAAAATAGCCCTTAGATTTTGAATAATCGAGTAATTCAATTTATTTCGTTATACAAGAAGAAATTAGAAAAGAAGCTGAAAAAGAAAGAAAGATATTGAAAGGAATTTGATAGATAAAAAATTGTAATCATCACTGAGAAATTCATAGCAGCCAGATACAGTTGGTGGGTGAGAAAAAAGTATCTATCTTTCTTTATTGTTTTGTATAAAAGGAAGCACTTCACATCTATTAAAGGGTTGAATTGTAATTGCACTATGAATCAAACTCAAACATAGATAGCTAGTTTTCTTTTAGCTTCACGTACTTTTATTGAGTTCTCCTAATATCTTGAAAGGAAATAAATATGATCACTGGCTAAATCTGCGTTCACATACGGTTTTACTAAACTATGGAATCAGCCAAAACGACCCAAAACGACCCAAAACAAGCCAAAACGATCCAAAACGACCCAAAACGAGCCAAAACAAGCCAAAACGATCCAAAACGAAGCAGAACGACCCAAAATCACCCAGAACAACCCAATAGCGAGCCAAAATGACCCAGAACTAAGCGAAAAAGAGCCAAAATGATTCAGGGTGGCTCAAAGCCAATGACCAATAAAATCGTTAGCAGAGGCTGGTATTTTACGCTATTGCATTCCAACCCTCTCATCTTCTCCTCTCTCTCTGCACATCTCTCTGTTCTGTGTCTCGTTTTGATAATCAAAAGAAACTATATCATTGACTATAAATAGGCCTAGGCCAGCATAACTTTTGACAGTAAAGCCCACCTGAGCCCGGCTGAACCCAACTATGGACCATTCAAATTGTGGGATGATCCCTTGATAGATATCATTGTTTTCAAGGTTAATGAACAAATAACTACTTCACACATTTTGTCTACTGGGGAAAGCACACCTCACACGTTATAACAACAGGGTAGATATAAAAACCCCAGACTGGAATGATTCCTGCTATGCGAGGATAGGCCTACTTAAGCCATCGTTGAAAAAAGCCTGGTTTCCATAGGACTGTTCCTGTCTTCCCCGTCTCTTATAAATTTTCTGGCGACACGAACGATGCGAGCAATGGGAGTGCTTGAGTTGTTTCCATATGATCACTGCTGTTGTCCCTGTTGCTGAAATTCATGCAGACCCACACTCCAGCTCACTGATTGAATCAGTTTGGGCCGTTTTTGGGTTGTTCTGGGTCATTTTGGCTCGTTTTGGGTCGTTATGGCTCGTTTTGCGTCGTTTTGGCTCGTTTTGGGTCGTTTTGGCTGATTCCATAGTTTAGTAAAACCGGTTCACATAATGCCGGCACATCTTGAAAACGGTGAAAAAAGTGACGGCAGCAAAATTTGAGCTAGCGTTCACACGATACCGGCAGAATTTCAAAACGTTAGGAAATTTGACCGTAAAAACTCATTGCAGGACTTTGATGCTAAGGAAAAGCACCTACACCCTAAGAATCGACCAGTCTCGATCCAAAAGCGTCGAAAAATGTTCTGTTTACATCATTGTCGAGTGTTCACATGAAGCAGTTTCAAATTTAGACCGGTTAGGGTTCCGTTTTCAAAATCTACCGTTTTCGAAATTTGCCGGCAAAAAATGTACCGTCTTCGTGTGAACGGGAGGCCTATCCGTCACAATTTTCACCGTTTTCAAAATGTGCCGGCATCGTGTGAACGCAGTCTAAATCTGCATGAAATTAGAGCGCTCACTCGATTCAAAATGAGTCTACAATGCCTGCTACAACTAAAGTCTTAAATTTCAATTTTGATGTGAAAAATGACATCGCCACGCAAGTGCCATTAAAAATGGATGAAAGAGATTTGTTTCAAAGTTCCAAAGGATCAAGGGATTTTCAGTCAATGCTTGTTATCTTTAAAGAGCAATAACCTCAGGTATTGTAAAACCATTCAAACAATGAATCTTGTTGAACAGCTGGCATTACTTCATGATTAAAAATTCAATCCCTTGATATCAAAGAATTGCTTTTATGGGAGTACAAGCTATTTATTAACAATCTTATCCCTAAATGAAGACTGCATATGATCACTAAGCTCTAAAATCTTCAAAATAATGAATACAACCCCGGGGGGAGGGGGTACATCAGGGTACGGGTATGTACCACCCATATGGGTGGGTTTTTGAGTCAAAATTCTCTAAACAAGGGTCCATTTTTCGGCAGATTTTCCATAAACATGGGTGGGTTATCCAGAAATTGGTGAAAAATAGCCAAAAATGGGTCGTTTTCCGCCAAAATTCATCATAAAAGTGGGATGACAGCAAGATTCGGTAATTAGAAGAGAGTACCTTTCTGTAAACCGGGCGGCAGACCCCCGTCCACCGGCAAGTCATGTACCCCCCGGGGATATAACAATCTAGGTATTCCTTCCATTGGAGGCTCTTTTGCAACTGATTACATATTCCACCAACTTTCCAGCTGTTCTTGAAGACTGAATGACCGTAAAGCTCAAAACAAGAGGAAACACCTGACTAAAAGGAATAAACATTTATAGAAATAGCTTCAAACCATATTTATCTTATTATTATTATTATAAAACTCTTTAAAGTTGGTTTACAAAAATAGCTCTAATATAAGAACTAATAAAGACCAACTATTTACAAAAAAAAAATGAATTACAGTTCATCAAACACCCAACGTAAAGCATAGAGCTCAAATCTTTCAAATCTTCAAAAAGGTGGGTGTGAAATTGTATCAAATTTTTCCATTAATTGAATGACTTCAAATAAACTTTAGGTAATTTGCTGTAAATCTGCCGTGGCAATTCTTTAATATCTTGATTATTTTCAAAATGGCGGCATTTTAATTATTTTTGTAAAAATCCATCAAAACTTTTGAGAAAATTAAAATCATCGTAACAGGTAAATTACTTGCGGAAAATTGACACAATCTTCAAGAAAACCATAGTTTATGAAGGTCTACAACATGATTGCAAGCAGAAATTTGCAGCTCTTCTCGTTAGGGATTTAGAAATTTGATGACGTCACAACCTCGAAATAAATAAATGCCGCCATTTTAAAGCTAATCACGATATCAAAAAATTGCCACGGCAGATTTACAGCAAATTGCCCAAAGTTCCTTTCAAGCACTTTGATTCAAAGAAAAATGTAAAAGAATTTTACACCCGTCTTTTTAAAGATTTGAGCTCTATGCTCCAACGTAATACTTAAAATACCCTATTTACATATTTTACAACGACGGTTCTCTCCAATCCATTTTTTTATGCATGATTTGAAGGAACAGACGGAGGTTGCAGTCTTCTTGTCATTAGGTAGGGAATTCCATAATATGCTACCACGAAAAGATAAACTATCGCTGCCATGAGGAGTTGTTTTATACACTTATTAAGACTGCGTTCACACGATGCCGGCACATTTTGAAAACGGTGAAAAATTTGACGGTAGCAGGATTTGAGCTAGCGTTCATACGATGCCGGAACAATTTGAAAACGGTACGAGATTTGACAGTAAGAAACTCTTTGCAAGACTTTGATGCCATAGAAAGGTACCTACACCCTAAGTATCAATCAGTCTTGCTCCAAAAGCGTCGAAAACTGTCCTATTTTCGTCATTTTCAAATGTTTACACAATGCCGTTTCCAAAATGTGCCGGTTAGAGTTCAATTTTCAAAATTTATCGTTTTCAAAATAAGCCGGCAAAAAATGTGCCGTTTTCGTGTGAACGGGAGGCCTATCCGTCACATTTTTCACCGTTTTCAAAATGTGCCGGCATCGTGTGAACGCGGTCTAAAAGAATCTTGATTAAAAATCATGAAACAAGTGCTTCTGCAGATACGATTCTTAGAAAAAAGAAATACTGTAAGGCTTTGGCAGAGGCAACTATAAACTATAAAATAATTTGCATATATCAACATACCGGATGAGTTAAAAACCGGATGAGTTAAAAACCGGATGAGTTAAAAACCGGATGAGTTAAAAAAAGGTCCAGCGTTTGAAATGCTACTGCTCCCTGAGTATATAAGCAATGATAATTCGCAATACCTAATTGAGTAGCTAACATGTTCAATTATTTCTAGAATTTCTCCTGCCTAAAATTGATCATTCCGTTCAGATTTTATAAGGGATTTTCTGCAAAATTTCGCTTCAGGAAACCTTAAGAAACGTGCTAAAATTACAGGCAAGTTTCCCCGATATGTTTGTCCCACAGTGATGACTTGAGCACACTTTAGCACGTGTTACCCTCTTAAGGGAATGAGAAAGTCTTCCCCCTAGAACGAATAACTTACTCGGGGGGAGGGGAGGGGGGTTCCATTCTCCCAAGAGGACAAAATACATGAACACTGAACACATATAAGAGTCATTATAAGGGTGCTGCAACGTACGTTAGAAATTCGTTAAATGCATTGACTTGTCTTAATGTATGATATAGCGGCATCCACGATCATTCTGTTCGTTATTATGTTCCAGTGTGACCTGACACATAAGAGGAGATTGCCCAAGGCTGTTGTATTCATATCATTCATACCCAGGGCAGGGATTTCTGAGAGCTGACCAAAGAGATCTGTGCGTATTAAATCAAATTGTGGGCAGAGCAGGAGATAGAGTTCATGAAATATATTGCCTGCAAAGACAAATTAGAGGTCACATTGTGGGCACGTTAAAATTTGGAAAGAATATTTTTGGAAAAACAGATTTCGGAGAATCGAAAGAAGACGGATCAATGGTTATTATGAATTAATTTTAAAGTTAAAGAGAGGGATTAGAATCCACATTCTACGTCAGTGATCTGACTGATAGGCGTTCTGGCCACAAAGTCCCCCCAGTAATCTAGCAATAACTTCCCCGCCGGCACTGCCTTTGTGTTAAACGTAAAAATTCTATCGTTATACATCAGCATACTATGTTGTTCTTCATGCTATCGCTTTCGCGTCTGTTTGTACTACTATGAATTACTCTGTCGAGCTTCTTCCTCCAACATTTTGGGCACAAAGTCTTCATTTCTTTTTGCTTTTATATCTTAGCCTTCAAATGTTCTTCATCCTATCAGGCATCATTCCTTAGCAGGTCAGCATAGGTGTATCTTGGTCTGTGGCTTACTCTCAGGCGTGCCTAAACATGGGAACATGGGAACAAAGTTCCCCGGCAGCTTTTCCTGAGTAATATTTTGCAGGCAGTTTTTCTTAAATAGTTTTTATGAAATGTAATTGTACATTATTTTGGATTAATCAGTCAAGATGTTCTGCTGTTGAATATATGATTAATCGTTTCATTGCTCCATGTTTTAAAACTAATTGTTTGATACTTGCATACTTCCTGGTTCTGGCAATAGGCTTCTCTACACTAGCTGTACAAAATTGCTATGCAGGCAGGTTTGCAGAGAATTTCTACCGCTCCCAAGCAGATTTGATCATCATCCACACATACTTACTCTTTCCTGGTGAAGGTTCCCATCTCTCCATCTCTCCTTCAAAAGTATCATATAATATTATTTGGAAGTTTCCAAAGAGCTTTGTTGCCAATGCGTTTAATCGACGGTATGTCTTGTGCCACTGTTAACATTTTTGTGAATTCTCCATCTAGTCTTTTCTCTAATCCTTTAGTGAGCCTTACTCTGTTTTGCAGCAGCGGGTATTGATTGAATAAATAAAGGTATTCTGAAGCAGGTCATCAAAAAGGGGTATTTTTAGAGCAAGTTGTTATATCAGTGCTACATGGTAATATTTTTTGCGTTTTGGGTAACTTTCTCCAAGAGTCAGCCATCGATTGAAGGTAAATTATCGGGAACCGGGTGAAAAGAGTATCAAAAACCGGCAAAATCAGTAAAGAGGGATCTTAACGATTTTTCAAGAAGCAGAGAAGTTGTCTCCTGGTGAAACTCTCCGAGAGGTTCTTTCAGCTTCTTTCCTAATGATTTAAAAAACTATAAATTTCACACACAAACTTAATGAACGTCATGTACCCCATGCTTATACTTTCAAAAAAGCGTAGAAGAGAATCTTACCATTTCTTAATTCTTCTGGTGAATAAGGAGGCTTTCTTGATTCAAATCGAGTATGTTTAAACCAACTGGCATCAAGTTCTCTATCTTCCTTTATTTCCTCCTCAAACATATAATCTTCCACCAAGCAGAGATGAGGGTAATTCTTTGTAACGAGTCTCAGTAATGGTGGATAAATATCTTCATAGAGGTTTTGGTTTGCTCTTGATTTTAGAAGCAATTGTTTTATTGGCATTGTTGTGTAGATTGTTGTTGAGTACTCCATTGGTCGCTTTGGGTCGTTAACTACAAAGGATAGAGAGGAAAGAGCATAAAATGATTTGTTACAATTTGTATTTCTGCAAGTTATCCCAAAGAGCGAATTCAGATGATAAATCCATGACCGTTTGAAGTTACTATAGAAGAGCTGTAACTACAAATGAAATTTTAAGAAATTTGGAACATTTATCTGAGAAGAAGTGAGGCTTTAGGATCAAATGAGCCAGAATGAGAGGCAGCACAGTGGGCCAAAATGGTGATTTTGCAGACATTCGTGGATATCTCAAGGGAACTAAATGTTGCAGGGGCAGTTGGCAGCTTGTTTTGACGTATGAGAGGGATAAATCAAATGGTTCACAAAAAGCTTTAAAACTTTTATATTCAGGGGGGTTAATACTATAATCAGGGCCTAATACTCTATATTTACACTCTGAGCCCAGATTCCCCGTTACACTTCTCGGTCTCAAGAAAATCAGCAATAGTAATTGATGGATCTTTTCAATGTATTCGGTTGGAACAATGGATAAAGCTGAATGTTTCACCATATTTGGGGGATTGGGACCTATATTATGGGGACTGGGACACATTTTCCAATTTTGGGAATTCTAACCAAAAGTCTCCTTTCTGGTACATTTCAGTTTAAAAAAAGCTATGTAGAAGTTTCCTATGCACATGATATTACCTAGGGGATACTCAATAATTAAAATTTCTCTAGTGTTCTCAAAAAAATAAGCATGGTCTCAATATCTTTCCTTGGAACAACCTAAATTTCCTTAAAAATACCTTTCCCCCCTGTTTATTTGATTTTTCCGAGGGGAAACAAAATGAAACCTTCAAAAATAAAATTTTCATAAACTGCTCTTTCAGAAAATATATTGGTGTCTTGTTTCTCCTCGTACTTTTTAAAATATTCTTGATGAAAGTCAAATTTTGCCCTCTGAAGAAGAGAACAGATCTGACAAGTTGTCTGAAGAAAATTATTGCAGCTGCACAAGTAGACCAGACAAAGAATTTTTGTCTTGCTTTTCAATAAACAGTGACCTTCTACGACTTGGTTATAGCTATCAAACATTCTGCAACCCATTTTTCTAGCCGAAAATCATTTATCCGCATTCTCTGCCACTAGAAAGCTGGGTGTAACATTTTGAAAGATTTTGTTCAATATTCTCAGATTCAAATATCTATAACTCTGTGATGACACAAGATAAATGAAAACTTTAAAAGGCACGTTTAAGCCCAGTTGTTCGACTTTCTAAAACTGCATAACAATTTGCATTTTTGAGAACTTCAAAATTTCCGAATGTCTGCCTCTAGCCCACTGTGGGCAGCTCATGCTTTTCAAGGTGAAACACATTGTCTGTGATGTATAAGGCTACATCTGGTGGGACGATTAGCTCTTAGAAGCCCAGCAGCAATGATGCTTCAAATTAAAATGACTCTCTGGACTTGCTGTAGCTAATTTTCAACAAAGTGATGTTCACGTAAAGAGAGCATAAGTTAATGATTCTGTCTTCAAAGTTTTGCCTAAATTCCATCATAATGAATACTCAGTTCTGAGCAATGTTTACAAAAACATTTAATACAATCTATTTTATGCAAATAAAACATTAACGCTAGGCAACAACTAATTCAAACGGTACCATTCATAGAGGGAAAGGACACAAGGTCATCGAGTTCCCTCTATCAATTCAATGGCACTTACAATATACTTAACTACTTTGTCACTCTTGCGAAACAAATGGACAACTAACAAACTAAAAGAAACAACGAAGCAAATGGGAAAAAAACGAAGAAACAAATGACAAAAACAAACAAACGAATAACAAGAACTTACAGAACGAAAACTAGATATGGGGGTAGCTGCATTCAGTCAAATCGCTTTGTTTCTTTAATGAAAAATATCGTTGCATCCATGATTATCCTCTTGGCAATTACATTCAGCAATGGAGATCCATATAGAAGCAATGTGCATAAGGATTTTGAATCATAATTTGAAATATTAGTACAATCTTACCAAGTGTTGACATGTTGGCAAGCAGATAATCTTGAAAAGACAAGGCGTATAATAACATCAATAGTTGACTGGTTGTTTGGCAGCTTAGCTTAGCATCATTGGAGCCCTGCAAATTAGAAATAACAGTCGGTGAGTGCGGAGTTTTGGGACCTGAAAAGAAATTGAACCAGCATGTGGAACAAAAGTTGATAACGGGTATTTCTCACTCTGTTGGCATAACAAAACCGAAGATCGATCCCTGTCTTGCAACTACTCCCCCCAGTCTCAACAGTCATTCAACTTTTGTGATTTGAAACTTTAGTGATCTACTTTTGTGATTATCTATAACGAGTTATCTAAGTGATTTTAAAAAGAAGTTGCCAACCAAACTGGAAAGGACCTGCAGATATCGACCACACCTGATGGATGCTGGATTATTAGGTTTGGAACAATTTGCTGCAGTAAGCCACAACGACAGAATTTGTGCACTATATTTGGACCCAACGTTGAAGTGGTCTGGCTGGGGATATCTCTTCCTGTTCTGGATATCAATGTGCTATTGTTACTTGAAAATTCATGTTAGTAGTCAGAAAAAGAAACGTTTACTGAGGCTTCAAGAGGAAACTGTTTTCGAAAATTTGTAGTAGATTCCTTAAATAAACTGAGGTCTGGCAATTCTTCCATAAATGACATCAACTGCAACAAAGTTGGCAGATAGAGTGCTAGTGTTTTGACAACACTGTGCCCAAAATTATTCTTCAGGGCAGAATGCAGAGATAGATTCCCACACGTACTCTGAAAACGATAGCATTTGAGAGACCGGGGAGACAGAATTTTGTAAGGTTGAGTATTGTCAAAGCAGAAAAATGATCATATTGTGTACGAAATAACTCTTCTGGGAAGAACACAGAGAGAAATTCCCTAACTTACTTTGAAAACGATTGAATCTGAGAAATCGGGGGGAAAGAGATCTGTAAGGTTAACTACTTTCAAAGCACAAAATGGTCACACATTCGAGTCCAAGACTTCACAATTTCATCTTTTTCCATTTTGGCATACATTCTTTGTAGAATAGCTAAGAGGTTTAATCTTATTTAATAACAAAAAGTCCAGCATATCAAGTATGAGATACACATTTTCTTTTCTTAGTTTGACTACAAAGTAGTGTTATCAACAGACTTTTACATCGGAAAGCTTTCTCTGAAAAGAAGATACATTGGAAATCATTCCCTACACTCTTACCTGTGTGAAAATCCGAGAAACTTGCTCTTCTGAGAAACGATCAAGATTGGCAGTTTTGTGGTGCTTCCCAGTTTTACCGACTTGAATCGGTTGGATGATGGAATGAACAAACGCTTCGATGAGGGGTACCATCAACGGATGTAATGGGGCACTTGATGAGCATATCTGATTGTAGATCCAATCCTTTGAAATAAATATTGAAATGAAATGATTGTTATCCTTTGAAATAGGTAGGCAATCAATAATGAATCGTGAAATACCTAACAAGTATGATGTTTAGTTAGCAAACAGCTGGATACAGGGACAATGCCACGCGAATGACAATATTTAACCAATCCCCATTTGAAAGGCCACTATTTCCGAAATATGAAGATAATAAAATTGGGCAGTATATCAATCAATAGTCGACATGTCCAAATAGATTCTAAAATTTACCTGACTGAAATCAAATACTCCCTTCTGAAATTATGAAGGAGTCTTTCAACAAAGCTCCTTCAAGAAACTTTAAAAAGGGCCAAATATCACGATCAAATTTTCTTCTTTACGACAATAACTTTTGCGTGCCTTAAGTATGTGTTATTCTTTGGGAAAACGAAAGTCCCTCCAAAGAGAATAAGCCGTGCTGACATGCGTTGAAGTCATGACTGCAAGGCAGAAATATAGGGAAAATATGTTCGTGCCTTTAACAGCTTTTTTCAAACAAAATAGTTTCGTACCCCATAAAAATTTCTCTTGGTGCTTTCCCACACCCACAAAACAATGGATAAAGTTTCACACCCTTGTCAAAAATTCTCCGCCCCACCACCCAGGATTAAAAATGACAGCTCCTTTATTTCACATATTTCTTAAATATTTTCCATACCTTGACATCAACACGATGCTTGCTAAAAACTCTTGATTTGAGAAGCTGATGAACGCAATGCACTGGCAGGAATCCTGATATATTTCCATTTAAATTTTTCGTCACTGGAACTGTCAACACATGCTCTGCTGCAACCTAGGAAAAGAAATGTTAAAGATATGAATCACAGCTGACTGTGAAGAGGTTTGGTGAGCAAAACGGCGAATTAAGATTACGTTCATACGATGCCGGCACATTTTGAAAGAGGTGAAAAATGTGACGGTAGCAAAATTTGTGCTAGCGTTCGACCGTTTTCAAAATGTGCCGGTTTGTGTTCCGTTTTCAAAATCTACCGTTACGTTTTCAACATCTGTCGGCAAAAATGTGCCGTTCTCATGTGAACGGGAGGTCTATCCCTCACATTTTCATCGACTTTGTGAATGGAGTCTTAAGTTCACAACTTGGTTCCTTTTAAAGTCTGGTTCAAACCCAGATCAAATTAACAAGATATAAAATAAAATCAAGCGAATAACGTATTCGATAGACGATCTTTCCAAAGGTCTCTCAGAGAGCATCCAAATTCATCGGTTGAGTTTCATGAAGTCTCTTAAATTGCCACAAGTCGTGGAGAGATAGCCAATAAAATCACTTAAATATCGGCACTGGAAGGTGAACTATTTCGCCGACTTTATGCCGAAAAATATGAAGCAACAAATGTTTCGATTTAGACTGCGTTCACACGATGTCGGCACATTTTGAAAACGGTGAAAAATGTGACGGCTGCAAAATTCGAGCTAGCGTTCACACGATACCGGAACAATCTGAAAACGGTAGGAACTTGGACTGTAAAAACTCGTTGCAACACTTTGATGCCAAAAAAGCTTACCTACACCCTAAGAGTCGATCAATCTCGTTCCAAAAGTGTCTAAAATGTCCTGTTTTCATCATTTTCAGGTGTTTACACGATGCCGTTTCCAAAATGTGTCGGTTAGAGTTCCGTTTTCAAAATCTACCGTTTTCCAAATCTGCCGGCAAAAAATGTGCCGTTTTCGTGTGAACGGGAGGCCTATCCGTCGAATTTTTCATCGTTTTCAAAATGTGCTGGCATCGTGTGAACGCAGTCTTAATATCCAGAAAAGTGGGATCTTATTAGCTGATACGTGGCTATTCCTCACTGCACAGACAATTCCAACATGCAATATTGCATCGAAAATGTAATAAAAATTGCAATATCCGAGAACTTGAACTGCTGATAAAATTTCCTTTCGGTAGAATTCGGCTGGAAACAACAGATCAATTCGGACCATCTCTTGGCAAATTTACCATCAAATTAAAAGCAGTTGAATTCTCTAAAGCCCCGTTCACACGATACCGTTTTCATTTTATATCGGATTGGCCTTCTGTTTAAGTACGTGAATGCACCAATCCGATACGCTTCATGCTATTTTTGCATTTTCAAATGAAAACGCACTGACAGTGGCATGGAACCAATCTGATATCGTGTAAACGGTTGAATCCGGTATCAACTCAATACGGAACCTTATTGTGAAGTCTACGAGCATTCTTTTTATTTGAGGCGTTGCGCAGAATGCGCAGTGGATGCAAAAAAACAAACAGTGAAACCATTGCAGTGCATGGCGAAACGCTGTTGTGTAAACAGAACCCCAATCCGATATGAAATAAAAATGGTATCGTGTAAACGGGGCCTAAAACATACCTTCTCGGGAAATAATTGCTGTGTAAACAGTATCTTCATTTTAGTCAATGATCCTGGTCTGAGTTTCATACTAAGAGTTGTGGTAACGAGGTCAACAATGGCTTCGAGGTTGTTGCTGTGGAAATGAATTGCAATGAGTAGGAGCATCTCTCCAAATGATGAATTCACAGCCGCTGCGTTTCCAAAATCTGCCTGGTGGGCGCATAACCATTCGATCCATTTCGTTGCTTGTTCCTCTCGATCTGGATTGCTGTAGAACAGAATGGCAAATGTATTGTTGTGATAGACTTGTTATGATTCGTTTCGTCCCAGTTTTCGCTCGCAATTGATTAAACCTTTTTACTTACTTATCTATTGAACTGAACTATTTTACCTACTTATTTATTTAATTGAATTTGCTCGCTAAAACATATTGGGCAAATGGGTTTTAATCAAATATATAAACAAAGAGTGAAATAGACGATTACGCTAAAGATGGCGGCAGGGAACCTTCTACCAAGATGTATTGCGTTCGAATTAGGAATCTTTATAGCCTAGAATCTTTAACGATTCTATAAGGATTCGGTTATAGAATGCAATGCATCTCGGTAAAAGATTCCTCGCTTTTATCTTTAGCGTAACCGTGTATTGACGACGAAATTTTAATCAGTCTAGTGTTGTGATAGAGATCGTTGCCACATGATCAACAAAAGGTCCTAGTTCCAAGTTGTTTTGTTATTGTTTGTGCGTATTGTGTCTTGGTTTTGCGGTTTTGCTCTTTGTTTTTTGTATAGAAAATTAATTTGCTTTGTAAGTGCCATCCATAGTGAAGACCTGGTGACTTAAAGTCTTTTTTCACTATGGATGGCACAGTGTAATATAACATCATATACTGTAGTTTTTTGATCTTGGTAGAAAAAAAAATAAAAAGTCAGTAGAAGTGTCCCTCCTGTGTTTTAGAAAACTTCTTTTAAACACCCAATCCATGAAGACTAATGATACTTTTGGGAGGCACTAATATTTCAAAATAACAATGAATTAGCTTAAACAAAGCATATCTTGATCTTATCTGTTATTTCAATTTTGAGGAAAACTTCTCAAATATTCTTACTTAGGCATCTATGAAAAGAGCCCCTCAAGAAGCCTTAAAAACCACATTGAAATACCACTCAATTTCCTTAAACATTCTGCCTTAGTTACAGCCAGCCATGAAATTAACATTCTTGGGGATTCAAGTGAAAAAGCAATCCCTAGGAGCATCTTAAAATGATTCATGGTATTTCTGGCTCCAAAGATGACAAAAAGGTACTTTAATGACACTGTAAAGCGAAAAGGATGAAACAAATTATTTTTGTGCCATTATGAGAAACATTTAAAAGGGATCTTCTCCAGAAACCCCGCCTTAAAGCCAAGTACAGGTCAAGAATCTCAGCTATTCAACACGACGTTTATGCTTCTATTTCTGCAGGGTTAATTGACTGCTTCATAAAGAAGATTATGTCAACGTAAAAGAAAGAAAGAAAACGAGAAAAAATGAAAGGGGAAACACATAGGACAACAGCACATGCCAACATGAAATCTGGTGCATGAAACTTTGAGGCACATGACATATCAGAGCTCGACATGACATATTAAATGAGCCCTGAATATAAAATACGCAAAATAATCACGTTAGGGTATGTATTTGGAGGCCTAACATGACATATCAGTAAGAGAGAGCCCTGTATATGAAATATCCCGAAAATCATACTTTAAGTTGAAAGAAGGTCGCTCTGTTTCCTATGGTTTGAAATTATTTAAATTAGTCACAAGGATCGGAAAATAATAAGGTCCTACTGTAAGAGCGCTCTTAAAAGCTACAAATGGGTTTGCCTCCACAGTTTCCTGTTGGAGGCTACTAAGTTTGCAGATATTTTTGCCGTGATATTCAGGAAACAGTAGCTTCTCAAACAATGAATGCTTTTCTGTTACTTCAAATGCTTGTTGCTTCATGGAAAAAGTAGTATAAGGCAGGATTCCGATCTTCGCCACTAGTTTCAAGTTTTGCACTTCAAATAAGTCTTCAATGCAAAGAGTAGATGTGATAAGGTAGCAGACTTACTTGATAATGAAGGTGCAAGCCAGAAGAGCACATAACCCAACAACGACATATCTAACACCACCAGAAGAGGCAGGAGGATGACACGTGATCAGCTTTAGAAATGCATCAGATTCTTCATTTGAAATTTTGTATCCAACCATTCCTTTAAGTGCACAGAATAATCGCATGAGGGCAATACCTTTAGCGATATCACAGTCTTTTTCTTGATTGTCGACATCCATGGCTACAAGGAAACATATTTACTGAGAAGCGTTTTGGTCAGGTGTTATAAATCAAATCCTCTAGCAATAGAATGTTCTAAAACCTGAGAGAACATGATTTCTAATGATCATTAATCAATAAGCCCCACGGGGGGGGGGGTGCCTTACATAACATGTTGAGGGTACAGGTATGTGCCGCCCATATGGGTGGGTTTTTGGGCCCTAAACTCTCTATCTAATCAAGGATCCTCTTTTGGCAGATTTTCCTTAAAGATAGGTGGGCTTCCCTCAAATGTGCAAAAAATAGTTAGAAACGGGTAGTTTCCGCCAAATTGATCATAAAAGTGAATGTAGAGGCAACTTTCGGTAATTAGCACATGGTACCTTTCTGAAAATCGGGTGGCAGACCCCCGTCTATCTACAAGTAATGAATCCACCCCCTCCGGGCAATATGCAGTTATTTTTCAGTTTTGTCCCCTTCAGAACAGGGCAGCATTAACACAGTAAAATATATTCGTCCAATAACTGATTTCAACGTTCTATCCTTCAATTCAAAGCTTGCCAAGGAGTCTCTTGGATTTCTTTATTTAACTTTCGTTCAAGTTTGTCCTTTCCAAGTTTGCAATTCGATACTTCCACAGCCAGTTTATTTCCAAGATCATAGAGCCTAAATCAAATTTAATGTCTTGGAGTTAGGGTTACATTGCCAATGGCCCTGCTTGCTTTCGAATTGAATCCAATACCAAAAAAATGTCGAACAACGTCTTTCAGACACGCTAAAAATTTCACGAAAACACGAAATGAACTGACCTTGATTTCCATTAAAAATATTGTTAGCTAATAAGATAAATATGATATATTTTTAAAAAGCCAAATGAAAACGTCTAGTCCATACCGTCTTGGTGATGTGTAAAACTCTCTACAACCTCCATTGTATCTTTCAGTAATTGCATGCGAAGACAATGTATGGAAGAATTCGGATTATCCTGTAAGAAATTAGCCAACTTTTGTAATGCGATCTTTTCCTTCTCTTAATCTATCTAATGATAGTACTGTACATTAACCTGTACATAGGTATTACGTACAGTGGTTAATGTGTTAGGAAAATGAAATGAAAAAACAAATAAGTATTTTGGCAGGGTGACCTATGAAGAGCTAAATTTAGGGTAAACTTTTCGATTGTTGTAACTTTATCAATGGCGTGAGGACGATATTCACACCGTCCCCATGTCCTTGTCTATACATGTCCTAGGTTGGTCCTCAGTCTTAGACCAGCCAGCAGTAAATAAGAGTGGCTACAGAAGAAATATATAGGGAAGCAAGAGTTTCTAGCTGCGTCTGTCAGCTACAATGAGGTCACGTTGCCAAAACACCAGCAGTGACGAAATCAGCAAATACTAGCAAAATTGTCTACATTCAATCACATCAGTCTTCCTTCAGAAAGCATTGCATACCAACAGCCCCCAAAGGGGGATCTATGCGAAGGCTACGAGGCCAGAGTCTAAATGAAGGAAGGCTGGGCGAATAGGGTGAGCTGCTGCCATGTTGTAAGAGCTCTCATCAAACAAATTAAAACGAGTCCATATCTGAAAATGAACAGCATTTCTAACTGTTAGAGAATTGAAATACCTTTTGGGCATTACGTATGTAATCTGTTAGCCAGTCCTTAACTCTGCTATCACTTGTCAGAAGGAGGCCAGAAAGAAATGGCACCAAGTCTGACCTAGAACCTGGAATTAATGATGAAAATATTCTAAAATCACATAGCTTACAAGGTAACGATGTTTTAACTTCACTTGCAAATAATTTCTTGGTGTAGCTATCCCCTTGTATTTAGATATTTTAATTGTTATCATCTATAGAAATAATATTGCATTATCAAATTCACGTAAAAATTTCACTTGATTAGCTAGAAGCAACCTTAGAAATTGATTAAATTGAATATTCTGATTAGTTGAGCGAGGGGTGGGTGGGTGGTAGCAATTACTAGGACTCAATGTAATAAGTCTAAGGCTAACCCGGTAGTTTGGAAGGTTTTATTGTTAAAGAAGACCATATGAAATTATACGACGAGGAATGTTAATTTCATACAAAATTTTACCAGGATAAACTTTTGTGAGTTTCACAATTCAGGAAAATTCGCTAAAAAATTTTCCAAAACTTTGGCCAAAATATAGTAATCATTCATATGGCTCAAGAATTCTTCTCACAATATCAAAAACTCTTATCCTGTTAATAAGCACATTGCCTGAAGTGTTGATGTAAAATGAAGTTAGTCCTGCTTACCGTGAGTTTCACTTGAAACTGATAATTCAATAGTAAGTCCAGGAAGCTTGCATCTTGAAATAGCCTCAGATCTGAGTGATTTGCAAAATGCTGGATTCATTGTGCACAGTAACTTGAGCGTCTTTGATCTGATTTTTGTATCTTGGTTGCTTTCATCAGATGATATTGAGTTTGAAAGGATGCCAATACAAACTTGGATAGAAATTAATAAATGATGAAGAATATATATCACTGAGCAATAATGTTTTAAAATGCCATCAAGTACCATTGAATTTAAAACTGTTTTTGCATGGCACATCAATCTCCACAGACATTTTATCTGGCATTTCTCACAAAACTGATACCTGAAACTATGTATATGCCAGATCTGCTTCTGGAAGGAGTGGGTGGATCTTTCCAGATCTTTTTATGAAATCCAGCTGATACCAGATTGCTTATAGCAGCAAAATGAAAATGAGTTTTTGAAGATATCTGTTAGCCTTCCTACACTTTATGTTGACATATGAATGGTAATTTAATCTGGGTGAGTCAGAGAAATTTATACACCTTTTGAAACATTCTCCAACAATATATAATTAATTTGAAAGTTATAAAACATCAAAAAATTAACCCGAAGCCTCAATAAGAATATGGAATCAAAATATTACCAACTTGCCACATTGCTTTCCTGCATAATTGTTCAAACAGTGCTGATTCACTAGACTTATGATGAAGAGTCCCTTGTACTGTATCCCTGCGGTAAACCTTGCTCAACAGAGACTCATATTGAAACTGTGAAATAGCTGGCCCTGTATTCCACAGTCATCAATGGAAATATAATGGAATCACGGATTCGAATCTTGATCCCATGGGGGTGCCTTCAATTCTTCAATTGAATAAAAAATTCTGTCACATCTGCACTGTAACAATAGTAACTCACAAATCTCGCAATCTGGTTGGTACTTTAGGAATCACATAGTTTTGGTCTAAATAGGGCCCCAAATTTTTCAAATAATATTACGAGTCTCTGTTGACCGAAGCGCCATCATCAAGCCAAAAAGAACAGGAAAACAAGAGACTTGTCGTCATAAGTCTACAGATTCACAGACTCATCTAATATGGTTAGTGACATCACACAGAGTCACCTGATACATTTGAAGTTTTCATTAACTTGTGACATTTTTAATACAATTTCAATGATAGCACATCTAGATGAATTACCTTGTTCAAAGCAATCTGGGGCATTACCAACAAGACGGCAAAGTAACCATGGTCCACATTTTACTTTGAGCAGTGCTTCAGCAAGTTCCTTCACAGGAAGCAAATCTGGTAGCTCTAAAATAGGATATTATATAATATTAAAACACTGAAATTCAAGCTATATTTTAAACCAGTGGCGGCTGGCAGTGTTATTCATGTTAATAAACTAGTAAAAACTTTTTTTCAGGAAAAGACACCTTGCTGCAATGCGAAAAATTGAAAAGAGCATGCTTTATTTTTAATAACAAGTGCGGTCCATTGAGCCATTCAGAATAAGGAAGTAATTCATTTGCAAGGGCTGCATGCAAGGCGGGATGCAGACACAAACAGCCTTGCTGATATTTTTGGACAAATGTGTATTTGCAGTGTTCCTGTTAATCCCCTTACATTTTTGGCTGTCTTTCCATTTGCAATAAAACAATCAGTTAATTATCAGCAATGACGTCCTCAAAGAGCATGCTTTTATTTCATTAGCGTATTACTAGTTTTGAAATTCTGGTAACATGGAGGGCTCTGTCTTTTGTCTGCGTCCAGCTGCATTACGTCAGCTCTATTCAATTCTGCACTGAAACACAATGCCATTTGGCCCTCCTCGCCACGTGTGTTACTAGTTTTGCTTTCCGAATAACTCACTAATGAGTGGCAATAAAAAGAATGATGCCCACATTGCCCTTCAGTACTGTCGCTGCGTTGCCGCAGAAATCACATCGAGATGAATCAAGTTGCTGAAGAAGGATACCGCTGGGGTATTTCCAAAATTTTTTAGCCGCTTTCCACGCAACCTCATTTAACGCACGACCAACGTCTCCGCTTGAAGAAGGATGGTCGACCATGTGGGGACCATGTCCAAAGATTCTTATAAAAAGTCGAGTATCTGACACTGTCTACAGAAAATATTCTTGGATTTGTGGGGACGATGAGAAAAATACCTACTATTGCTGGCCGTGTCTTGTCATGGATGATCATCCAAACAAGGTGAGTCTAAAATTTCCCTCTTACAGTTATACGTAGTTGCTGCCATTTAACTTTTATTCTGAAATTGCTAAACTACGGAACTGTTTCATTCAAGCCATGCTGTCGACTGTCTGTTTATTTTGTGCATCTTTCATTGAATACTGTTTGCATGAAAGAACGTAAGCGAAAGCGAGGGACTTTAAAATATCTGTTTAACCACGCGCTTATCTGTCATACTGATTGGCAACTGGAGCGGCTGTTCTTGCGTGTTACTA
Source organism: Aurelia sp. 3 sensu Dawson et al. (2005) (assembly GCA_964020215.1). Lineage (NCBI taxonomy): Eukaryota > Metazoa > Cnidaria > Scyphozoa > Semaeostomeae > Ulmaridae > Aurelia > Aurelia sp. 3 sensu Dawson et al. (2005). Next base: position 2,445,835 of record OZ026589.1, on the reverse strand, counting down.
GGGTCCTGTTTTTATTAACATGTCGGCTCAAAGCAAAGAGTAGGGAGCCGCAAAGAACGTAAAGTTGCTACTTAATGAGGTTCGGCTCGAAGCCTAAGCCCCTGGATTCAGCCATCATCCCGTCCTTTTCAGCGTGTTATTAGAGTCTCGATTTTAATAATATGGCGGCTAACTAGCAGGAGTATGGAGCCGCTAAGAATAAAAGAACATTAAGAACAGCTCGGAAGCCCAAGCCCTAATACCCAGCTAAGTCGTTTGGTATCATGAGGAATCGTTGCATGGCATGCTCTTCTCCTTGATACGACTTGAGATTTTAGATTATTCATAAATTCTATTCCTCATTATTTGTTCCTCTCTTTACAGATAAAAAAGGATCCTTTGTGAAACCTGGGGGTAACCAGTCTGCTCCATCAAACCTTTCCGACGTGGCTGACAGTCACCAAGCGATTCAAACATGCAAGTTTAAGCGCACTTGATTCCTTCAGTTTTTAGGAAATAATTTTTTAGAAACAATCGCTGAAATGGCGACTCTTTCACCTCTTGAAAGTAAAATTTATTAAAGATAAAAGAATCCTATTTCCAACATCTGAGCAAAGCACAGTTCTCAGGCATTGCGAGCTGAAGCCTTGTATCTTTTTTGAACAATTTTCTTCAAGAGGTTAAAGAGTTTGCATTCAATGACAGGAGGGCTACTTTCCTGTAATGACCAATTTGAAGAAATAACACCAATTTTGACTGCAATCCTTAGTAAATAAACTGTGATTGTATTGGTATCAAATAGCTCTGGCTTGACTGCATTTTATTTCATCTGAATCTATGAAATTATGAAAAATCATGTTCTCCCATTATCGCTTCAGTTTTCTGTGTTCATATCTGCAACCCTGTTATGTCTGTGTCGCTTTTAACTGGACATTTCCCAGAAGCTTTATCAATTGCAGCATTCTAAGCCAATCTGAAGGGCGTGGTCACCAAAAATTTTCCGGGGGAGTACCCCCGGACCCCCCTTTTCATTTTCGGCTCGCTTCGCTCGCCGAATAACAAATAATTTACCCTGCCAGCCGCCACTGTTTTAAACATATTTTATTACATGTATATATTAGCTACATCTATTACTTACCTGACAAAGAAGGGTTTATGAGAAAAATAAACAGCAACTTGGTGCCATAGTCTGCAAGTAAAGTAAGTAGAGTTTGAGATACCTGCAAAACATATGCACAGAATGTCTGAAATTTCTTGAAGATAAACAGCACACTCAAATAGTTCCAAAGTGTCTTGTTGTACATTCTGTGATTCTGTGACCTACAATAAAAAGGAATGTTGAAAGGTTCCAAAATTTTTGCTTGTGATGCCATGAAAGCAAGGCTACAAACATCCCTTTGATTCCCAAACTGATAACAGAAGGATGCATGATCTGTCACCTGTAAAGTACTAGGAGAGTCAAAAAGAGTTTACATTGTTGGTGGGCTGTGGACCCGGGGGGGGGGGGTACTTAGTATATTTGCCCGACGGGGATGTGTCGTTTTTCAGGGTATCATTTTCATCCATTTTTTCTCGAACTGGGTATCAAAAGAAGGCAAATTTTCTGGAGCAGGTTGTCAAAACATGTCAAAAGAGGAAGTTTTGTTACAACGGGTTCTTATGTAGTCAAATTTTTGTGTTTTTGAGTATACTTTTCACCGATTTTTTCTAGAACAGGGTATCATTTGAAGTCAAAAATTCTGGAGCCGGGTGAAAAAATTTCTTTTTGTGGGAACATCCCAGTACAAATTTTGGTCAAGTACCCCCCCCCCCCCACCCCGGGGCTGTGGAATAAAAGTATGTGACCAAATATTCAAAAACTGAAATATTAATCAGTCAAAGGAAAACTTAGATGAGAAAATTTTATTTGGTAAGATCCCTCATATCTTATAGACCCAGAAATAAGAAAAATGCTGGTACAGGGCATATTTGGAAACAAAGATTCTACATTCTATTCTGGTCCATGATTTACCTTTTATTGAAATTCAGATTCTGTATCTCAAGCTGGCAACATTAACTTCACTGCCACATAAACCATGGACCAGAATGGAATGTGGAATTTTTGATTCCCATATAAACCCCTTACCGGCATTTTTCTTATTGTTGGGTATTAAAGATTTGTGATTTTACCAAACAAAATTTTCTCATCTAAGTCAGCCTTTGACTGATAGATTAACATTTTAGTTTTGAATATCGGTCACATACTTTGAATTCCATAGATCGCCAAACAAGTAAACTTTGTTTTTACTCACAGTCAAAGACTGCAGGAGTCAAATGACCTTGAGAGAAATTTGAGCAGTAATACTTTCAATGACTTTCCACAAATGAAATTCAAAACTTCAAACCTTTCAAAAACAAAATGAAAATAAAAACATTATCTCTGAACTAGATTAGACCATCAAAGTAAAATAACACGAGAAGAAGTCAGCCTTACCAAAGTGCAAAGTCTCAGTAATTCGCTCAAGACTAATCTAATCCTCCTGGAAGGTTCACTTCTTTCAAATTCAGCCAATAAGCCACCGTTTTCAAATGAATCTGCCAAGAAACTCTCAGCCAAAGAATTTCCACCAAGTTTTCTTCTTAACTGCTGCTCTTTGATAGCATCTTCTCGTACAGTTGAAAAGTCAACTGATAGCAATGAAACAATAGAATTAGCAGCTTCAATACCAGCCATTATCCTCTGTATCTCCTTTCTAACCAATCGGAACTTGTCACTAATATCCAAAGGACTGCACAGAGCTGCTCTTGCTAAGCAAGGCAGAATTGATCTGAGCTCTTTATTGTTAAGTTTTGAAAGTTGTTGGATTGAAGCTGCTTGAATAGCTTTGAATGCATTGCAGGTTGGAATGAAGCTGGCTGTTACTGGAGCATCCATCTTGTTTTCAAGCTAGACTTTCCAGTTTACCCTCTCTTATTCAAATTTCAAATGACATTTTGTTGAATGATTACTGTCTAAGAAAAATAAAGGATCATTATTAAGATAAAAAGTCAGGATGCTTTCCCTCACTTTCCCATTGTATTCAACTGGTAAGCAACCAAATTTAAATAGCTGAAACTATTATGAATTTTACCTGATAAATAATATGGCTACATAGGCTTATTATAGGCCATCCACATCATAGGCACTGGAAGTTTATACCCATCCACGACAAAAATACAGATAACCAAATGATGAGTTTGGTAGTATTGGTTCAGGTTAATAAATGCATCCAAACTTGATATCAAATTGCCCCAAATAAAAGATAAAAGAAGTAACATATCTTTGTAGCTCTGTTTATTCTTCTTGTTCTTCGTTATTGAATGTACCATAATAGGCCTACTATGGCTGCCCATTTGTAGCAATATTTAAACCTTTCACATTTACATTTAAACTTACACTTTTATATTTAAACTGTGTAAATTTACAGTTAAACCATTACATGTACAGGTAAACCAACGCATGTACATTTAAACCATAATATATTTATATTTAAACCTTTCTATATTTCTATTTAAACTTTTACATTTAAACTTTCCTACGTTTACATTTAAACCTTTCTATATTTCTATTCAAACCTTTACATTTAAACTTTCGTCCATTTGTATTTAAACTTTTACATTTAAACCTTCTTACATCTATATTTAAACTTTTGCAATTTAAACCTTCTTACATTTATATTTAAACTTCCTGGGACCGAGTGACCGAGCACGGTCCGTATTGCAAACGAGGCTTTCATAGTTTGGCGGGCCTTTGCTTTGGGCTGGACCTCACATGTGCGTTATTTAGGCCCTTTCCTGCTGTAAAGCGCAAATAGAAATGGACGAAGGAGAAAAAGAAAGGATTTTTTGCGCTGCAGCTTTGCTTCAGCAAGCGTCTTCACTCCTAACGGCTTGGACGGTCGCTCAATGTTTTGATCCCTTGACAGCAAAAGATCTGCTGCAAAGTTTTCCAGGATCACATCCAGTGGCGGCCTGGCTAGGGGGTGGCCGGGGGGACTATGCCCCCCAGCGGACTTTTTCAAGGGACGCCAAAGCACCAAAAACTTTATGACTTTATGAAGTTTGATGCTTCAATCACTTTTTTCCAGCACCACGTGGCAGGTCACACGGTCGGTCCATACGGATGTAACTGATGCAGATGCATCAGTCATTGTCACAGACAATTCGGGTCCATCTTAAGTTCTTAAAACTGACTGTTATCCCATTAGCCACAGCGTTCATGTGAAAAGATAAATTAGCACAGGTAAGAAACTCGGAGATGTCGGAGCAAGTTTCTCCGACATTTCTCGACCCCTACTTTTTTATTAGCCCCATGTGATCTGCTAGATGTCGCAGATATCTTATCTGCGAAAAATTTTGATTCAATTCCAGTTTTTCTAAGAAAAGAAAGGTATGCCTTACATATAAAAGAAAAAATTCTTTATCTTTTTTCATTGCTAAGCCATCGCCTATTTTTGCTCATCATAGATAATTAATATTTTGGTTTATAGAAAGCCTGGTTTTGCATCCTCTTTATAATTTGAGAACGATTAAATACCTTTCGAGTAGTAATACAATAAAAGATACATGTGAAAAATAAAGTAAAAATTTGCAATGAATTGCCTGAAAATTCTCTATTTTGGTGACCTGAGTGTTATGTGTTTATATCTTTTTAAAACACTCGAACTTGTACGTTATGATCAACATGATTTTGGTCCTTGAATTGATACTTCAATGTGAGACCTGCTACTGTTTTTTTGCCAACAAAGCAGCTAAATCTTACGAGTTTTTTGCAGATCAGACATCTCTGATTTCTTTAGCAGAGCTTGTGGAACCAAAAAATTTGGAGTTGAAAAATGTCGGGGAAACATGCTCGGATATCTCCGACATTTTGGAGCTTATTACCTGGCCTAGAAAATTACTGTACTACAAAATCCTGGTTACTCCTATCTTGCCAAACATTGGTGATGATTCTTTTCCCACTGTTTCCAATGATCCTACGTAGCAACCTCGTAAACTTGAACTCTGATGCAAAGCCATAGCCGAGAATTAGACCCAATTTATTCAAAATAATAAAGTGTCCATGAAACAACTATAAGTAAAATATCTCTTCTTAGTACATAAAATATACAACCTTCGAAGGTGTACCAGAGAATGTCGGCAAGGGCAAAGCCCTTGTTTTCCAACAGTGTAAAGTGCATGGTCACATAAAATTTTCCTTGGGGCTTCGCCCCCAGACCCCCTCGCTTCCTTCAGTCACTCAAATGTCTACATCCAGCCCTAGGCCAGGTCAAGGTGTCAAAGAATACGAGTAGGAAAATCAGGAAAGTTTCAAGGCTGCCAATCTTGTCAGAGACTTGATAACGATGTTTGATTTGAAGGGCCATTTTGCTGCTGGTCCCACTGACGAAAAATGCCAGGCCGCCACTGATCACATCTAGGCTTTCTAAAAGTTTGTCCCCGAAATTCAGTAAACGATCATCCAAAGACTGGAACCATTCCCATGACTGGAATCAGGGCCGCCGAGAGCTTTTCGAGGCCCAGTGGCAAAACTGTTAATTGAGGCCCCCTGCGAGCGAAGCGAGCAGAAAATTTTTCAATCACTCCCTTTAGATTGGCTTAAAATGCATTTCAGAGCATTTCCTCTAGTCAAAATGTCAAAGTTCTCCAACTATGAGGCCCCTTAGACCATGAGGCCCAGGGGCAAAGTGCCCCACTGCCCCCCTCTCGGCGGGCCTGACTGGAATAGAACTGAATGTTTTCCCGCCAAAAATATGAAAGCCTCATTGCAATACGGACCGTGCTCGGTCACTCGGTCCCAGGAAGTTTAAATATAAATGTAAGAAGGTTTAAATGTAAAAGTTTAAATACAAATGGACGAAAGTTTAAATGTAAAGGTTTAAATATAAATGTAGGATGGTTTAAATGTAAACGTAGGACAGTTTAAATGTAAAAGTTTAAATAGAAATATGGAAAGGTTTAAATATAAATATATTATGGTTTAAATGTACATGCGTTGGTTTACCTGTAAATGTAATGGTTTAACTGTAAATTTGTACAGTTTAAATATAAAAGTGTAAGTTTAAATGTAAATGTGAAAGGTTTAAATATTGCTACAAATGGGCAGCCATAGCCTACCCACTGACTGACTTCTGAGACTGTCACTGAGTGGCGAATGGCTGGGGCACCGAAGCAATCATACACAAAACAAACACCAACAACATTGAATTTTCCGACTTGTTTGCAAAAATATAAAAGCGTTCATTTGCTAACGTGCACATTAAATTCTTACCTCGACTTTTAGAATTTCGAGTACATACTTTTAATTTCTGTCTCGTGGTGCCTTTCTCGCTGTTCATTCCCGCTCGTTTCTCTCTTTGGCCTAAATCAAAGACTTAAGGTGGTAAACACCCAAACAACAACAACAGCATAAAATTCAAAGATGGCGCACAAAGAATGCACTCAACGCACTCAACAAAACATACTGCGCTTTGAAAGCGATCAAAGCCCAGGGGAGGGGTGGCACTTAATGTATTTCCCATTTTTCAGGGTATCGTTTTCATTTATTTGTCTACTAGCGCTGGGTATCTTTTGGCCCCAAAGATGACTATTCGATTTTGTAAGGTAACACGGATTAAGCTTACAAAAAACATATAGAAATTTAATGGCCTATTTATAGCGATTATGAGATATGCCTATGTCTATTCCCCTTAAAAGCAACTTACTTGTTAGTCATTTGTAAATTTAGAGATTTTAACATAGTGATTCAAATAACCCAAAGTACATGGAAGATGACACAATTCGTCAGCTGTTTTCATTTATCAGAACAAGACCCTTTCCTATCTTTCCATTTGAAGGTACCACAAAAAGCAACTGAAACAGAGCTCGTTTTCCTTTTTGTTTGTAAACCTAACACCACAGTATATAGAACTTTCTTAATATGATCAATACAACAGGTCCAATATCTGAACAAAAAATGTCATTGAGTGTAGCTGTTTTTAAGAAAATGGTATGAATTAAGTAAAAATACTAAACTGAATACCGGAAACATAGGAAACTCAAGTGTCGTGCTTGAGATAACTGTCACCAGTGCTGTCAATTGTTTGTTTGTTTGTTGAATTACAATCACAAAAAGTATCGTCGTTTGAAAATCGTACAGTTTTTTTCCAGACGAAAATACTGTTTTCATCACGAAGGTTAGAATGCAACTTATGAACTTCTTACACAAAGACGCTAAGTACACAAACCTTTTCAGAAAAGTAAGAGAAAAAGAGCTGACCTAGGATTTGGGCAAGTCCAGAGCTGACCAGGCGCAATTTGAAATGGTTATTGTTCATCTTAGGCCCCGTTCACACTACTCCGTTTTTGTTAGTATCCATTTTCGTTGCATCGAAGCTACCGATCATACTGCTCCGTTTCTGTACAAAAACGGAGAGAAAAACCTCCGTTTTTGTGCGTTCACATTGCTCCGTTTTTGTGAAGCTCATTGTTAAATATTGCAGCGCTTTCAAAAACCTCCGTTTTTGTGCGTTCACATGCGTTTTCAAAAACCTCCGCTTTTGTGGATATCCACTTTTGACTGCGTTTTCGAAAACCTCCGTTTTTGTGGCGTTTTTGTGCGGATCAGTGTGAACGCTTTCACAAAAAAGGAGGTTTTTCTCTCCGTTTTTGTACAAAAACGGAGTACAGTAAAAACCCGCGTATAAGAACCTAGTGATTAAGAACCTACAGGCTGAAAATCTCTAGTTGCTTTGTCATTGAGCTTATACATACTGATTCTGTGATGTGTGCAAATTGCAAAGAGCTCTAAAGATGCTTTGAAAGCTTTTCCTTGCATTCTGTAAAATTTCTGATTCTTCCACAAACTGATGTTTTGAATAAGGGCTCATGAACTCAGGTGTCTCTCATGGGCTTGAAGTCTCAATCTGAACAAAATAAATACTTGGAAGCCCTGAATGAATTAAGAACCAATTTAAGAACCTGAACAGCCTTATTTCCTACTAACTACTAAATACATAAGAACCTAATCAGGCTGACTTGCAAAATTGTAGGTTCTTATACGCGGGTTTTTACTGTAGTGTGAACGGGGCCTTAGATGCAACACTATCAACTTTGTAACGTAAGGATCAAAATGATGCTTGAATTGAATCCTCGACAAAAGAGTGAATCATTTTGCAAAATCCAAAGAAAAGCTCAATTTTATCTATGGATATCGATTCCAACCGTTGCGCTGGGTATTTTGTAATAAATTTTAGCAAATTTGGTTTAATCTTATAGATTATTTACCAAGCCTTAAAAGTTTCATGCGTCAGAACATGTATTGGCACAGATACTTGAAAATACGGCTCAATTCTCTATCGATTTTCCGTCAATCTTTTTACCACTCAAAACTTCATAACATCGGATGCCAAAAAATGATGTGTAAATGTTTCCTAAAATGTACTGTCATGAACTATCTGCTGATCTGAAGGAACCAAAATTCCCTGCAGCAGGAAGCCTAACTAAGATCAGGAAACTCATCTCATTGAAAAGTTAATGCATTATTCCACAATTACTTGGGGAATTTATATGAACATATTTCAAAGAAAACTGAAGAGCTTGATAGCATCTTTCCCAAGCTTTACTTCGCAAAATAAAAGTTAGCATGATCATCGTCGCGGGAGAAAACCAAATGATAAATGTGTGCGTGTTGCATGTAAATGTATATGGGTTTCTCCGGGTTTCTCATTCAAGTTTCTTGGAAAACAGCTGATACAAGTTTCGTCTTTCTAAAACTGAAAATGGAATGACAATTCCATTAGAATTGAAAATTGGGTCCCCATTTGTAACGTTTCTCAAAGTTTTTTCAAGAATTTCTTCCAAGCAAATTGTCCTCAACGCTAGAGCCAGCGACGCAAGAGCCGGGAGCACTGGGAGGACGTGCCCACAAGGTTTTGCAATTATACGGAAAAGTTCCCTTTTGTCTGGGAAAGTGCCCCTTTAGGACCTTTGCCTTCCTTGATCAAAGAGTGTCCTGGAGATTTTGTCGCCCCCCCAAAAGTTAGGGATGCTTCCTATGGCCACGTCTTGAGCGTTTTAGCGAAATAAATTTCTGCATCTAAGTCAATCTTTACGCTCATAAGTGTTAAGTATTTGATTCCAACTGGTTCATAATTCATAACAGTAAAGTTTAGCAAACGTCGATGCATCATTTTGGGCCAACCAGAGAGATACTAGTCCAAAATACAAAGACAAATATCCACTAATCAAACATAAATTGCTCCTCTAATTCATCAAGCAATGCTGGATCATCAGCATCTAAAAAATCTTCAGCCATCTCATGGCTCATAGGGTGACGACGTAATGTATGATCTTGTAAATCAGATGCTCGCACGCTCTCTTCAACAGTGTCATGGCTCTGAAGTAATGAGTGGCCTTGTAAATCACTGGATCGAACTGTGTATCCTTTTGCACTGAACGGATGGAAGGGTCTTGTATCTTCAAAATCATCGTCGTCACCATCTTCATCGCTTGAGTAAAATGGAGCTATGAAAAAAAAAACAGAAAAATGAAGTATATATTTGATTTTGCTTGGGGTGTTAAGTTTTCAAAGAAAGGGTTCTAGCGTCGTATCAAAATTTTCCTAAAATTCTTTAGAAGGTTAGCAGAGTTGTTTCTTCATAAGAGAGCACTTTCCACTTTTTAAAAATGTAGTGAAACTTTTATAAGATATCCGAACCCTTTCTTTGCAAACTTACTTTATTTTGACAATGCTGGAGAACAACAGAAGTGCTGATTTCGAATCAATCACTAATTTTGCCCTTTATAAATCAGAAACCACGTTTCAGATTGACTCAACTAATAATTCTTACAAATAATAACCTAATAAGTTAATAAGTTATTATCTATTATAAGTTATTATTAATATTAACTTATTATCTTTGTAAAAAGTCGAATTTTTGACAGATTTATTCTTTGATTGATACAATCGATGTAGAACATGCTCAGCAACAGCTTTGTTTTCTATTTAGTTTATCTCAAATTCTAAGTTGAAACCTGGCCTATACAACTGTGTACAAACCAAGATTATTGAATCGATAGCTCCTCAAAAGCACATACACAAACGGGGCACAAATGTTTTGGGATACCCTATACGTGCATTTTACTGACTCATCAGGAAGAAGATTGGAGTGGATATGCAGGGACTGATACAAATTACTTTCTTGAATACCAGTCAAGCCTATTAAATGTAAAAAATATTCATACCAAATGAAGTCGGGTCATAATCATTCCGCAACCGACTGTTATATCGTTTCTCAAAAACAACTTGACAGTTACCAATCTTTTTCTGCAGTGCATTGGCTCCTTCCTGTGTCATCGAAGTCCCTGTGATAAATATTCAGAGCGTGTTTATCAATCAATTAAAAACAAAAACAGTGATTAAAATTACGAACTACAACTACCTTAAACTGTGCCATTTATGGCGTGGAAATACACGAGGTCACCGAGCGCAAGCTAATTTTTATGATTCGTAAAACAAACGGATTTTGACGATTTGTAAGAAATTTTTGCTATTTTGGGTCAGCTGGTACACAAAATTTGTTTTCTGGTTTTTATGTAAATAGATTCCAAACATTCACACCAAGAGACAGCACTAGATCGGTTTACAAAAAGTGAACAAGTTTCTAAATGACAATGCCCCCTTTGCTCCACTCTCAAAAGATCAATTAAAAAATGAGTATACTAAAGAAATGATATTATAGCAAGATCTATCTCACCTCCAAGATTGATTTTCAGTTCCGACAGACTTTCATATCTTCTATTCAACATTTCATCATTTACCAAATTGTCATCAATTGTATAACATCCACTCATATCCACTTGCATCAGAGAGCTTCCAGCAAAAGTTAGCAGTGAAACCACACCTGTAAAAGTGGAGAATAATTAATAATGATAAAGAACTACAAATGAACTGGTAAAAATACATAAATAAACATGAATTCATCAATAACATAGAAATGAATTAGAGTTACTTGTTCACAAGTTTCCGAACATGTGAATAAAAAGGGCCGATACAAGTTAAGACTATCATTCATCCCCAAAAGATTTTCCATATTGATGTTTGACTGTGCGATTTGGCGGGCCAAGACATCGAACTCGGGAGAGGACGCTCGAAATCTAAAATGTTTGGGGATGTGGCACTAGGATAAGAAGATTTTGAACCTGCGTGGAATGTATTATTCAAATTCTACTCATCCTGTCTGGGAGGTAACTTCACCCAATACTATTCTGCATTATGGGCAGGCTCCATAAACTCACAGAATTGAAAAATTGCTTCTCAGCGCTTTGACATGAGACTTCAAGAAATGTCAAAAACAACCTAAAACTAACCTGGCTGATAACGATTAGGATCAGATTTCAACAAAGCCATGATACCTTAGGCCCAAGGGATTAAAAAAGTAAGAGAAAAGGTATATTACCTTCATTTGAAATTTTTGAACACGCTCTGCAAACCAATGAACGCAAAGAAGAGCTAGCAGCTAAATGTTCGATAGAACTATCAGTGATATCAGCTATATAACTAATGTTCAATTCTTCAAGGTATGCCAAAGATGAAACTGACTTCACACCGACATCTGTCACTTGACCATGGCAAGCTTCAAGATTGAGGTACCTACGTAAACGATAAAGGAATATAAGTAAGATTCCACTGGATTTTGATCTGTTTTGATAGGAACAACTCTTTTGATAAAATTCCTGCATCGAATTTCTTTCCTTGCAATGGAGATTTAGCCATTTCACTCTCTTCAAAACTATATACTTTTAATACTTTAAGACGCAGTTTTCTACTTATATGAGATTTTATTCAATGCAAAACGCACCGGGAATAACAGTTATAAACTGGAACGTTTGGTGCTTGGCGGATGATCTTAAAATGAAAGGTATGTGCATTGAAGTTGACGACCAACAAATATGGCTTTGATAACGGGCTATGCCCAAAACGTCGCTTCGTTCAATTCGCATCAAATTGCTTACATTTTACGCTATTTACTTGTTTATCTTTGTATTAGGGCATTACACAGAGCAAGAAGCTTTTTTTGACATACAAATATAGCTAAACTCAAAAAGTCCCGATATTTTATCGTTTTGTTCTCTAATTACTCAAAAGTGGGGTACTTTTTCTGAGACACCTGGTATATGGCACAATCTCATTTTTCTACCTCGCTTTACAACTCGTCCAAGGCTCAAAGAGATATCGTAAGCAATAAACATAATTATGTTTGCTCCTTTACCTGAGTTTTGTGCAATGCTTTACCAAATGTTGTATGACACTGTCAGTCAAACTCTGATTTTGTGATATATTCAGAAATTCCTAAACATTGGTAGAAAGAAAATCATGAATAAAATCAATATAAGCCAATGTATACTTAGATCGCACAAAGCAATGATCAAATTATCCACAGCCAAACAATCGATCAATCAATCGATCAATCAATTGATAAAAGCCAGCCTCTAATGCAGCTGTGATTTTCTCTACCATTGATATATAGGTTCAAAACAGTATCGTTGTAGAATTTCAATAACTTCGATGGTTGCAACATTATACACTTTTAAGAAAGGTCAAAATTAGAAAAATATCTTTGGGTGGTCCAATATCATATCAAGAAATATGTCCTTATCAAATAATCTACAATATAAATAGCTCACCAGATCCTTGAGCTGACCAATAGCTTTCAACCCATCTGATGTAACTGTGAAAATAAAAATAAACTCTCTGGCTAAGCTTATAGAAGCGCAAGATCCTTGAGATTAAATTTCGCAACTAAAATCATTCATGCTTCTCAAACGAGCTCGACAGAATCAAACCACAATAGGTGATCTTTCTTAAACAGTTAAGATCTGGTAGCAGGGAACGTGGCTGTTCGCTCTCAGCACCGTGCGGGCAGTTGATTCAAAAGCGTTCTCGACTTTCTGCCCCTAAAAAGGAGCTACAGTGAAGCCTCCATTAACGGACACCTCTATACAACGAACACCTCTGAACAACGAACAAATATTTTCCTCCCAAAATACAGTATGACAGAAGAAGACACCTTCATCAAGCGGACACCTTCACAAAGCGGACACCTCTCTACAACGGGCAATAAAATTGGACACAAAGGTGTCCATCATATGGAGATTCCATCGTTTCTATACATCGTAACCATTTAATAATCGATGTGCAAGTTTGAACATTGTTGCTTGCATTCCACACAGTTATGAGGAAAATTACTCCCCCTCCAAAGATGATAAGAAGTCTACGTCGCTTTTCATACAGCGAACAAAGAGTGGCATTTAAGGGAAAGGGAAACAATGTAACGGAATACCTGCGTTTCCAGCTCCACACACAACTAGTTTTCGTAGCAGCTGATTGTGCTGGAATAAAAAGAGTATGATTGTGAACATGCAGCTATCAATACTAAAGCATGTATCAACAAACTCTTTTATACCTAAATCGTCACTTCTCTTTATCAGGAAAGCCTCATTGCAGATAACTCTAAGCGTTCGATGGTCTTTGCATATGTTATTACCTCAAAAAACTTTTAGCTTCTAGAGAAGTTCCTAGCGATATGTGCTTCGTTGATACTTTTAACGTCAAGAAAACTAAAAGGATCTTCTCGCTCAATTTCAGTTCATTTCATTTTAGCAAAAATTCAAGCTTTTAACTAATACACAATATATACATATACAACAACAAAAAACATGAACAACATTGAAGATACTACAAGCTTATAATACTACTTTATACCTAATCAATAACGAGCTTGTAGCTTACGACACCTAGAAAGAACTCTAATGAGCTTTCGGGCTAGGTACCTGTTGCCTTTGTCAATCTGACATTTAACGATATCAACGAAAATGAAAATGCTTTTCCTAATACACCTTTTCAACTAACGGCCTCGTTTTGGAAATTTTCGAAAGTTTCTTGATACAAAATTTCTGACCACGGATTTGGATTCAGCACCCCAAGTTTAGTCTAATTGCAAATTTTCATATTCCTAGAGTATGCGATTTTGATTTTATGGCGATAATAAATTTGAGAATTTATAAGGGATTTGACCATGAAAATCGTTTGGGGTGTAACTTTACACCCTCAGTCATTATTCACGGTCAAATCCTTTATAAATTTTCAACTTTGTTATCCTTATAAAATCAAATTCGCTAACACTAAGATCATGAAAATTTGCATGTTGACTAAAATTAGGGTGCTGAATCTGAATATGGGGCCAGAAATTTCATATGAAGCAAGCTGAAGAAATTTTGAAAAATTCCAAAACGAGGTCGCTTAGTTGAAAAGGTGTATTCGCTCAACCTAGTTTTACCAATATGACTGGTCTACCTTTGGCTGGTCTATTATCGCAGCAGCTATCAAGTAAATGAAAAAAAGAAACAGAAGGAATAATAAAGAGAGCTTATATACTCAACTGTGCATATTTTCGCCAATCCCATATCAGTTACGAGAAGACAGTTTGTAATATCCAGAGTGACAAGCTTTGGTGCCTTGGTGCTAATGTTTATCAATCCATTATCACTGATCTGGAGGAAAATAAAGCAGTGGTTAATGAATGTTACTAATTATCGCTGACTTTTTCTCATTTTCACTCAAAGGTAAATAAGTGTGATTTAAAATTTACATCTTTTGAAACTTCTTTTTCTATTGGGAGTATCCAAAGGTAAGGAAACGAGCTATAAACTTCAAACTTACACTGCATTCACACGATGTCGGAACATTTTGAAAACGGTTAAAAATGTGACAGATAGGCCTCCCGTTAACACGAAAACGGCACATTTTTTGTCGGCAGATTTTGAAAACGGTAGATTTTGAAAACGGAACTCTACCAGGCATATTTTAGAAACGGCATCGTGTAAACACTCGAAAATGATGAAAATGGAACATTTTCCCACGCTTTTAGAACGAGGCTGTTCGATTCTTAGGGTGTAGGTACATTTCTTTGGCATCAAAGTCAAGCAACGAGTTTTTCACCGTCACATTTCCAACCGTTTTCAAAGTGTCCCAGCATCTTGTTAACGCTAGCTTAAATTTTGCTACCGTCATATTTACAACCGTTTTCAAAATGTGCCGGCATCGTGTGAACGTAGTCTTAGAGATTAATGCTTACATTATGTGATAAGAAAAGATAACTAACCTTAACACAATTTTCAAGATTCAACACTTGACAAGTATCAGAAAGCATCCAAAAACTCTGAAAAATAGGATCAAGATACCTTTAAAATATTTTTGACGACCGAGAAAAAATTCCAAAACAACCAATAAACACTATCAAATAAAGTTACTAAGAAATTTCAAGTCCATTCGTAATCTGAAATTCCTGAATTCTTGTTGAAAGCCTACCAGGCGCATTAGGGTATACTCATTATGGTGTCTATCTAGCCTGCGTGCAGACTCTACTGATTTCTTTTCAGAGAGGTTCTATCTGCCTGAATAGGGATCAGTAGAGTCTGCACGCAGGCTATGTCTATCTTGTTTCTCCAAAAAATTTAAATGGCTAGATATAGACTTCATAAGGATCATGGGGACTAATCTTACAGTCGAATGTTGAAGATCTGGGTGGCGAACAAAACAAATAAGCAGTACATCTATTGTCAAACTTATGAATAAAAACAAATTTCTACTTACTTTTCCCGTAACACGCACATTATCTTTAACTTCGAGATTTTTTAGATTTTTTGCTTCTTTGAGAAACCACCAAAGCCTTGAAAAGAATAATTCGATATTCAAATTCAAGGAAACATTAATTCAGGAATTCTTCATCATTTATATATAAACCTATTTAGAATGTGGGATTAAATCAGAAGTGGAAACTGCGGTAAACACCAGCGTATAAAAACCTAGTGGATTCAGAACCAACCGACTGAAATTGTAAAATATAACTCTCATTTTATAAGAACCAATCCATGGTATTCATTGCATAAGAACCAGGGCTGACTTCCAAAATTGTAGGTTATTATACGCAATTGTTCACTGTGCTCTCCTGGATGCGCGCGCTATTTGCTGCATTGAAAAATGTGTATTCGACCAAGGAATTTCACTATTCTAGTAAATATCTAAAAGCATCTCTTTGAACTCAAAGACGCACTTACCCTTTTTCGCCGAAATCTTTACACCTACCAAGTATCAGAGTCTGCAGAAGAAATTGAAAACAATGATTTCATTCCTGAAATTTATTTGGAAGAGAAGAAGCTCTTTAAAGATTCATTTCACAATCCAACCTTGCAACCCACACAACCTGCAAATATTTGTAAAACTATGCCGTAGATTCAATAATTCCTGCCAGAATTTATCATTATAATGTATAATGTAAAATGAATAATTTCTCCAAAGTAATCGTCTAAAATTGGACATGTAAAACACACAAAATCTGAAGTAAAGCAAAATTCTGACAAATAGCCTCCTTATGGGGGGGGAGGGGGCACCAACCTCGAATTCAGTTTAGATAGGCAGCTAGTTGATATCATGGTGCCTACCAGACTCTGTCATGGTTTTCGTTGGCTAATGCCAGACCACAGGCTACGACTGTGTAGCAGAATCATACATCTGACCAACAACTTGTTCACAGGGGAAACATGTGAGGAGCTAGGAACGAAGCAAATGTAAATAGCCTACACGGGAGATCTGTTTTCCTACTTCAGATTGCAGTACATCATGTGCACCAAAGGGAGGCTGGAGGCACTAACAATCCTGAAATCCAGGTTTGGTGTGCTCTGCCCCTGGCCTCCTATTGGGTTCGTCCTTGAACACAAAGCATGCTACAAAGACTTACTTCCAAATGCGAACACTTGAGACCGATTTCTTTCAGATTCTGATTTGTGACAGCAACATTAGACAAATCCAAAACATGAAGCTCTGTACAAATATCGGCTAAAATAGAAAATATTACAAAATCACAAGAATCCAAAACAAACAAAAAAAAACAACACGACTGATCTGTGTTTCCCATGAAAAGATTTTATACCGCACCGGTAAAAAAATTCATCTTCAATTCCAGCAAAACTGAAAAACCAACTTAAAAGGAATCGATATGGTTAAACGCCTGATGGATGCGAGATGGATGCGGGGTGAGTGGCCGAGTGGCTTATACAGTCTTCGTCAGGTGACTGAAGTTAAGCTCAGTCGAGTGAGGTCAAACTCCGGATGGGTGACCTCGGAGGCCTGACCTCACAACTCACCTCGTTCGGAAGGGACGTTAAACTAGGGATCGCATGCCTGGATGCGGCATGCACAGTGGGCCTAAATTAGCTTTCAGTAGCTAGAAATCCTAACAAGCCCACTCAAAACAAATTGAAAACGAACAAACAAACAAACGCCTAAAGTTAAAAACATAGTCTATTGACTCAAAAAATGTTCGCCATTTGAACAATCATTGCAAGAAGAGTAGGTGCTCGAGGATTATAGGGATTCATTTTTCTGATAGCCAAACAATTGAAGTATTTTTCTGTAGATTTTTGGCAATTATGAAAGCAGGATTCTTGGATAATTATGAAAGAGGGCTGAACAACGCGAAGGTCCAAATTTGAACTGGAATTTCCATTTAGTGAAAGTATTTCTGGACAAAAATGCCTATCTTAGCAAGGGCCGAAAATATAGAAGAGTTGGAGTGTTCCACATGAATTAAAATCAGCAAACCATACTAATAGATTCTGACGTAAGATCAAAGAAGATTTTTTTCCAAAATATGCTAAAAGAGGAAGATGACATATTTATGTTCAGTTCAGTTCAGTTCAGTTCAGTTTCATATAATTCAAATTCTCTACATACAATTTACAATTCTACAGTACATACAAATAACTAAACTACACGATTTGAATACCTAATTTTACGAAAAAATTAATACAATGTTACAGAAAACTAAATACAATATACAAATACGAAGAGAAGCTAAATAATAAATTGTATGTAGGGAATTACTTAAAGGAGGAGCTCTCTCAATAGGTAAACTAATCGAGGAGAGAGCCCCCCCTGTTCTAATATATAGTCAGATAAATTCATTCAAGTTTAAATATGTATATATACCTCTTTTATTAAGACCTTTTATCATCTCTCCCAACCATCTGTGGTCTTATAAAGGGTGTTTTGTAACGAAAACAGCAGCAGTTTCTTTCTAATTTGTTTTCTTACGTTTTTGTTGTACCAGTACCTCTAACGGGACCATTATGGAAATAAGGTTAGATTGACCTTGTGATGCTATCTCTGCCACTGTAATTAGGGGTATTTCCTTTACGTTTTAACCTTAAGAGTATATATTGTACTGTGTTGTATCTATTTTTCTATAGATTATAACTACTTGTAAATATTCTTATTGTGGCGAACGACACATACATACATGCATACCTATGGAATGCAGACCAAAAGATGTCAACAAAAATGGCGATCCAGATAAATCCAGTTCTAGCAAGTTGTGGCAGCCTCTCTTCAGGATTGAATACAAGATTCTATCTGTCAGACCTGCAAAGTAAACAATTGATAAAATTCAAGTATTTGTAATAGAGTTTCGTCATAAAATGTGTGTTTCACAGATGAAAACCCTGATTGAAGGAGCTTCAAAAAAAGCTTAGATTTTGCGAATTATTTTAAAGGAAACACAAACAGCGAGAACAAATCTTTCGAAACAAGGCAATTATTTTGCGTTATTTTGGTGTTCCCTGACTTCGAATTTCATACACTACTCTTCACTGCAAGCATTTTCATCCAAGCAAGGTCCGACGCATACCTGCCATCGTGGCTTTTCCTCAATACACGGGGCAATTATTATTGCCATTTCGCTGAATCTAACATCAGAAAAGTATGGAAGAATACAAGGCTCTTATCTTCTTGGGCATCAGCGCCGAAATTTCAGTTTCAAAACATATACTACCTCGTACTACCTTGTTCAACATGTTTTGACGAAAATCACAGTGCCACCTGCACAGTGCCTGCTACTTCAGCTGAAATATTACGTAGACACCCCTTCCCCTCCAAGTCAATGCTATTTGTCTTGGCACGGGGCACTTGCTGCATGATATTCTCCAAGTTATAGAAATGGGCAACATTGGCTTGGGGGTGAAGGTGGGTATTTGCTCTTCAGATCTACTCATTCCGTTTTGTGACAAGGTTTTTTGGCGAGGACTTTAGTTGAAAATTTGCTTTAGATGGTTTCACAAAAAAATTGTTTGCCATGCCGAAATCGTCAACCATGAGTTCATAAATGCTATTAAGATGTAAATTAGGTTCTAGCTTACCCCCAGCTCCTTCAAACGCTCTGAACATGCCTTTAAAGCTTAGTGAAGTCAGTGACTTCCATGTCTGCCGTGAGACATTCTGCCAACGCTTGCAAACTAAAGATTGAAACAAGCAAGAGAAATAAATGAGTTGTATGCTCGATATCTAATACAGTCAACGCAGAAACTATCAAATGTGCACAGTTTATCTCTTTCTTTCATAAACCACTATCAAATGGCTAGAGGAACATCTCAAAATAACCAACACTTTTGTACATTCTTGATGTCTCTTAAGTAAATATCAGTCAGTTTGTTTAACGTTAATGGACGTTTCTTGAGATGCTCCTCTCCTCTCATCATCAGTCTGCTGAAAACAATCTTGCTGAAATAATAAGTAGTTCCTCACATTATAGATTAATTACAAACAGTTTTGTTCTGTTAACATACCCCGTTCTATTTGTATTCTTTCTGTCAGTTGAAGATATGAGAAGATGTGTAGAAGAATATCATCATTCAGTTTACTGATCATCGGATCTTCATGCCTGAAATAACAGTCCATTGAAATAAAGCGACCATCAGGAAGGCAAAGAATAATGTGATTGCTGTTCTAATGGAACTAAATAAAATAGACTTCTTGGAGCACAACTTGCTACAGTACATGCAGTTCATAGGGGAAAAGAAATCACAACAGGCAAGTAGAAATACTTGATTACAAAGACATGGGTACTGCATTATCTTCAAACATGAGTCAAAAAACTCTATAATTCTTTGACATAAAATTTTGGTAATGAATAAACAAAACTGCCTAGATTAGAATATACTAAGCGTATCAGGAATAACCCTTCATCAGTAGTGATGAGAAATATCACCACAAATGAAGGGTTATGCCCCACACTTTTAGTACATTCTAATCTTGGAATTTTGACTTATTCATTACCAAAATTTAAAGTATGTTCACTAACTGAAAATATAGGAAAAGGTCACTCTTAAGTATTGCTCTATAATTCTAGCATATATTTCAGAGTTAATCAAGCTTTAGAATAAGTATTCCAGTGCAAATGTCAGCTTAATAAGCTTGTTAAACATAATCTGGCAAATGATAAGTATGGACTTGAAAAGCACAAAGTCTTCAGGATGTTTAGGGGGCACTGAATGCATCCATTCATCATTCCTTCTGTTAAACTTCCATACATTGAGCAGCAGTAAAAGCAAGGATGTTGGTGCAACATAAAACCAACTAAACTGGGCAGTCTTACAATAATGTTTTTACCTTTCCTCTCCAGATTCTAATTCTTTGGACATTATTTTAAAGATTTCTTCATTCTCAAGGAAAGACCTTGCCAGTTCCTAGGAATAAATGAAAACAGTTATGCTCAATGCTACAAACAAATGGATTGCATTATTTTGTCTATCAACTTTTCAAAATGCAACTACATTTACCAGGGTGACTACTTAAAAAATTCTA
Source organism: Aurelia sp. 3 sensu Dawson et al. (2005) (assembly GCA_964020215.1). NCBI lineage: Eukaryota > Metazoa > Cnidaria > Scyphozoa > Semaeostomeae > Ulmaridae > Aurelia > Aurelia sp. 3 sensu Dawson et al. (2005). Next base: position 2,425,161 of record OZ026589.1, on the reverse strand, counting down.
AATCATCTATGAAAATATTTTCTTTCATACTTCTTTTACCATATCAGTTAGAAAGGTAGCAAGTTTATAGACTACATTACATAAGTCCCTCTAACTTACGCTTGTTGTTGTTGTTGTTGTTGTTATCGCTTCAGTTGAGGGACTTATGTCCTTACGCTTCAATATAGGGACTAATTAGGCCAAGTCCGCCGCGTTCACGGCGCGACCAATCAGATCGCTACTTTCTTAATATGGTCAACCCATGTGCCTATTTGTAGCATTTGATTGGCTCATTAGTTCAAAGTTCGACTTCTCGAAGCGAAGCAACGTTCGAAGTGGCGTTCGAAGAGACGTTCGAATTTTCTTTCGGCGTTCGTAGGATGGAAGATGTTCTAAGTTTCTTCTGACTTTTCGTAAGATTTTAGTCCCTGTTTAGAATCTGTTTGGTCGTGAGTCCTTTGTATGAGTGAAATTAAAACATCAGATTATAAATGTTGAACGAATACAAGGAATCACGTCGTCAGTCTAGCAAGTTTAATGCTTTTTGGTTTATTACACTGCATCTTTCTAAAAATGTGTGAATGTGCATTTTAAATCACTCTTGATGGTGATCTCTGTAAAATTTTGGGGCTTTAGTATTGCAAAGTGCACACTACAGTAGACCAGCTGAGAAAGTTGTTCATTTGCAATATTCTTCTTTGGCTTCAATCACCTACAAAGTTTCTTGGAGGAGATATTGCTTCTTTCTGCAATTGGGGCAATCCAAGATAAAAATCATACCTCTAGAGACTGCTCCTCACTTTCAACTTCTTTTGATTTGCCTGCAAAGGAATAAACTCTGGTTAAAAGTTGGCTGGCGAATTTGGTTTATCTAAACTAATGTTGGTTGTCAACATTATATTCTCATACTTTAAACTGACAGTAAAAGATATATATATTCTTAGAAAGGCATATCACACAGTACAGGCCTTGTACATATCAACTGCCTGAGAATTCTTCCTTTGGGGAAATTTACAAAAATGTCACGTTAATATGCACAAGGCCTATAATGAACTTCCTTTAATGAGCAGTAGTTTGGTGAACAGTACCAAAGAACTTTACATTGAGGCTTCAAATCTATCAAATGTAAGTCAATGTAAAAGTTATAAAGGCAAGTGTAGTGAGACCCATTGAAATTGATTCTGCAACTATCAATCGTATAAAAATCATATATTGATTTTGACAAATCAAGGAATATATGATAATGCTTTGATTCTACTGACCACCCCTACACTGTAGCAGCTGGAGAAGTCCAGTGGATGTGTGTGAGTGAGCAAAATAAAACATGGAATTCAATGAATTTGGCAGTAGTGGCACGTTACATGCTATCTCATTCAAACTACTATTTAAATAATAATGCAATGATGATTTGTAATATTAAACCATTTTAGGATATGCTAGTCACACTTCTCTTGCTTTGACTGTGACAATGTGGAGTGTTTGATAGATATCTATATCATTATCTATGCTGAAAAATCTTTATTACATACCTTTCCTCTTTCTTTCTGCCCAACAAACTTTCATCAGCCTACATGAAAAAACCATTTTTCAGAATTAGCATGTAGCTTTCCATATGGTCAGGTCCTTATGACAGTCACTTTTTATAGTACTGGAGCTAATAGAAAAGACACCTGCTTTTGAAACTGTTGAAACCCTATACGAATCTTACTTTTCCATTTCTCCACAAGTCTTTGTGGTTTTCCTATGGTAGAACATTTACATTTGAAAGAAAATGAATGCAAACCTTCCATCATAGTTTAGTTGATCATCTGGTGCATTGATAGCTCTCTCTGCACTTTCTCTACTTGCAAAGATCACAAAACCAAACCTAGAGAAATAAATAAATCATACTAATATTGGCACAATTTTGGCTGTGGTGGCCACCTCTGCCAGTAAAATATGGATCTTTAAAATTTGGATACAATTTCTCAATGGGGGCTTGAATCCATATTTTGCTTCTAGACTAATAACTATGGCCAGCTGGCAAGAATGTATCTTGGAGATGTGGCAAAAGTGAAAAAATTTGGGGGATATGGAAATTTAAGCTAAAACTTTATGTCATCAAGGCAAATACTTGAACTGATACTTTTGCTAAGTGCTCATGGAAGATGTGCACCTGGCTATTGTTTTAAAAGTGATGGCCCTACTGTTCTTCCGATGTTATACTTGAAATTGCACATGAAAGATCTTCTGTTCTAGAAAAATAAAAAGCAGCCAGCTAATAGTCACTGTGATTCCTTTGGGGACCCTTTTAACAATTTGAAGAGGTGAAGGTGAAGTTGTATTTGTAAGTGTCAAGCGCTGGGATTGCAAAATTACAGCAGACTTAATTGAGTCTTTGATCTCTTGTTATGAGGCTCAGGTGGTGGAGGAGGGAAGATCTAAGCCTACTAGGCCAACATCTATCTGAAAATAGATGTCAAGTGACAAAGTGAAATTGGTCCTGCAAAACAGTGTTAACTGTTTTCATGTGTGGAATTTTGCACCTGTTTTCTATTTCAAACCATCCTTCTCTGTTGTTTTTCAGCATACTTTTCAGCATACTGTAACGCCTGAAAAAAGAATATCATACTCCTTGTTCAAGCAGCAAAAGAGCAAGACTCCTTTTATGTAGCGCATCTGGCTAATCTTTGATGCACTTTTGTCAGTAGGGTCCACTGGGATAAATTGAGGGGGGGGGGGTAGAATGGGTACTGTTGATTGCTGGAAAACAGGAGACCTGGAACTGATAAATCAACATTCACTATGTTGCAGAGGGTGGTTTGAGCTGTTCAAGCTAAAGTGGGAAACTCCGAAGACCATTTTTCACTCTATGTATTTCACCTTAAACTTACCCATCTGAACCAAGTAAACCCTATAGCATAGGAAGAACAATAGATCGTTTTCAAAACAATAACCAGATTTGCATCTTCCATCTGAATTTAGCAAACTTGCAAGAGAGCTGTACAGAGGAACATCCATTAACAGACACCTGCCAAACAATGGACAAATATTTTTGTTCCAAAATACAGTATGACAAAAAAGGACACCTCCATGAAGTGGACACCTCTCTACAAGAGACAATGGCATTGGTCCCACAGGTGTTGGTTAGACCAAGGTTCCAGTGTAATAGTTTTACACCAACCCTCTTGATCTCTTAGTTTTCTTGTCTTTGCAAATACTTGCACGAATAACTTTCCCAAACAGTTCAAAACATTCCCTGAACTCTTTATCTTTCACCCTATAACTGACATTTCCAACAAAAACTTTACAATTCCAGCCATCAACAGTCCCCCCTTTGCAAAACTCTGCTGCAGTATCAACCAGGGAAGACTTCACCATCAATGATGATGACCGCCCCTTCGCAGGTGACAGCAAATTTTTCATATTTTCTTTTTCTGGGCATGGCGATTTGTAGTAATATTTTTCTGTGGCTGCAACTTTTGCTTTTTCTTTTCTAAGGATTACAGAATCAGTCAGGCCAGCACTGCCTAATGAAAGTCGTCTTTGCAAAATAGGAGTTTTCTGCAGCTCATGATGGATCCCAAGCGAGGTTGCATCTTGGTCGACAAGGCCTAAGCCGCCCAATCCAACAATATCTTCCAAGCCGGCGGCACCTTCGTTCAGATGCAGCTTCTGCAACTTCTTCACGACTCTCGAAGACATTTGAGGTATGATGCTACATTTCTAAGAGCTGTGGATCCGGTATCTTCCAATAATCCCGAAGACTTTGAAAGCAGATGTTTTCAAGCTCTTCTCTTCGGAGGCAATGAAAATAATAGGCCGTACCAGAACGAGGCTCAAACATGATGGCCTCTCCCTTCTGGGAAAATTTTTGGAAGACTTCACCTCAGTTTCAGTTTCATTTTATTCAACAATCATCCTAAATACAATAACAGATAAAACAATACAATACATAAATCTAAATACATGAAAATTAAAAATCTACGTACAATAAACAATAAAAATTAGAATAGACCTTTTAGCTATTCTACAAAAGAGCCTGGATCGAGCGATATTTTTATACAATTTTATACTCAAGGTTCGATAGAGTGGCGTTAAAGCTTCGATCGCAATTGTCCACATTCGAAAATTCTACAAATTGTAATGAAATATCGTTCGATCCACATTCGTTTTCAGAATAGCCAAAAGGTCTATTACATAAATCAACTTTAAAATTTGTATTTAGAATGATTGTCTACGGAGGAGCCCTCAAAATAGATAAACTAATCGAGAGAGCCCCCCCCCCATATAGGAAAACTAAAAAAGAATTTTTTAAAAAGTAAAAACCAGATGACCAATAATAGAGTAAGCAAAAGAACACCATCCACATCCCAACCAGACACCCCACCCCACAACCAGAACCCGGCCATGGAACAGAACGCACAGCCAAGATACGGATGGTGTTTAAGGCAATAATCATGTTGGAAGTAAATAAGCATTTATCAAACATTCTTTCAATTAGATTTGAAAATGGAAACCAATGCGGCAATTCTAACATAAATTGGAATGGTATTCCATAGTTTTGAACCTGGAGGGGAAAACAGCCAAATGGGCCCCCGATTCTTTAACGTATGGGTTTACAACGAAGAAAAAGTCATTTGAGCATTACTGACAAAGTCAGGTCACTTTAAAAATACATAGATTATCAAAATCTCAAAAGGCACACAGTTTCAAAATCAAACTGTCTTTTTGCAATTGTGAGCAGTGATCTTCCAAGATTTCATATGAGCTGGAACATCAATAACATTGCTTTTTCACAAGGGAAAAGAAAAATGCCCCCATTTCGACGTAGGCCACTGAGATAAAAAGTCCTAGCTTTTGCTTCATTGCTTGGACAAGCAAAGGGTTCACAAAAATAGAAGAACCAAGATTGCGACGGTTATCACTTTAAATTTCATTTGAATTAAATTTCAGTTTCATTTCATTTGATTCTCTATTCACTGGGACAAATGACACAAAAATATAGTTTGACATCCGATTTCTATGTTTGACATGTTTGATAAGAAAGCAGCGAAAACTGACTTCCTTGAGAACTTTTTTGTGTCAGTAAAGCAGGTCTGTCACAGACGGCCTAAACATCTCATAAAATATTTTACCGACAGCCATACACGTATCGTTACGAGAAACTAAGAATTTGAGCTAGTACTGAAAGTTTTTTAGGATGATCAGGTTTTCAGTACTCAAGAGTTTCTTAGGAGTTTGTTAAAGATTCCATAGCAAAATTCATGTTGACTAGCTGTTCCCTCGCGAAAATTTCAAAACAATGACGTTACTCTCAAGTATACCTTCCGAGCAACATGACACATGAAACATGTGATTGAATGAATATGTTGAGGATTTCATTTATTAGAATCAGCACTGGCATTTCTTAATCTTTTGGCGATCTGAGAGTTCAGTTTCTTATAATCAGATTCCTAATAATTTGTTTTCTTCTAAAATGGATTTACGTGGAGGAAAAGAATGGGATCTTTGGAAATTTCCATCGCAGAACGATATAAATCATCCTCCGCAAAAGGATAAAAGGCAAAAGCATAATACTACAGTGTTCAACTACCCATAGTGATATCACTCTTCGAGAATGCATTTTGTGCTAGCAATGTTTCTGTGGTGTAGTTGTAATTAGTATTAAAGAATCAGTGGCAAACTTTGTAGTTGATCAATAAATTGATAAAGTACCTTGGAATAGCTTTGAATAATCATTTGAACTACTTAATCCTTGCTCCCTAAGCATAGGACAACATTGTGTGGTAAACCATACAAAACCTAGTCATAAGCTGTTTATTCTAACTTGCTTTTTGAATACGCTAAATGCTGATCTCCACTGAGTCTTTTATGGTATTAATGTAATACGGTAGTGGTCATATTCGGTGCTCTTTTCACACAAATCACATGAAATCCAGTGTGCTTTGTGTATAGGTCATGATGCTTAGGATTACAACGTAAACAGAGAAGTCACGGAGGTGCCAAAAGCTTGCTTTTATTTGTTATTTCATCTCAACTTGAAACAGAATCTTTTTGGTGGTGGTGAAATGAGGCCTAAGGTCCAGTTCCTGCAAAACTGGATGGAAATTCTCAAGATATCTGCCTGAAAAGACTAGGAAACGAGATTACCACAGCAATTATTGAATATGATAACATTTATGTTTGAACTACGTTTTGAATAAGGTAAGATATAAGAACATCAGGATTTAAAGGGAACAGTATGAAAACATTGGTAATCTTAAAGAAAATAGAAACAGTTTGGAGTAGGTCGTACAGAAAAGTTGTTATCGAGGATCATAAGAACAGAGAATGGCCTACTTCATGAAGATGCAGGTTCCTCTGAAGAGAAGCTAACAGAGCAGCAGGGGGAACATGGACCAAGAAGTGTATCAAGAGACAGAGCAGTTGGAGAATGGGTCTATTTTGTCTCTAATATATCAAATTAGAAACACTCACAGCACAGATCGAGAAAATGATAATGACAATTCTTACAAATCGAGAAAAGAGCTGTTGTATACCTTGGAAGCTGAAGTTAAAACATTACTGTCGGAATACCATACGGTTAAACATGATTTTGAAAAGCAGGAACTGAGGAATATTGAGCTTTTAAGTCATGAAATTGAGCTAAAGGAAAGTTGCTTGAGATATGAAAAAGCACTTGCTGCAAAGGAAAGCCTTATAAAAGAGCATGAATCGCAAATTCGTCACAAAGATGAAGCATTGAGGGATTTAAGGTCTATTTTAGAGCAACGAATTGAAGAGGAAAACAAAGCAAATATGGAACGAGATATTAAAGAAATGGAACTATCAGTGTCCATTGCCAGGCAGGAAGAGATGTTGGCTGAAAAAGAGGCCATGTTGATTGAGAATGAGGCATTGATAGGCAGGCTGCAGCTCAGTATTCAACAGTTAACGGATGAGATCCTTCATGTAAATGAAGTTATCGATCAACAATATTTCGAAATGGAAGAAAGTGAAATCGAGGTTACAGCAGCGAGAGAGCAGATTCAGATTCTTGAACACGAGAATAAAAATTTGATGTCTAAAATAAACAGTATTAAGGATAAGTCTGAACTTTTGAAGGGAAGCTTGGAAGATTTAGAATTTGGGTTGAGTGAAAAAGAAACTGAGATTATGACTCTAGAAGAAAGAAATGAATTGTCCAGACAAAAATATGAACATGAAGTTTCAATTTTGATAGACAAAATTTGTGACTATGAGCTCCATCTTGCTAAGCTTTGGAACGCGTTCACGACTCCAGCTAACGCAAAAATAGACGACAAAGGACTGATACCTGAAATACTTGACAATACGAGAAAAATACAATGGTGTGGCGATGACTTAAACAATATAGTGAAAGAATACAGGGACGATAAAGTTACATTGCAAAGAGAAATGCGGATAGAAACCTCAACCGCAGACATGCAAAATGAGGAATTTATTGGAAACGAGGCTACACGTAGTTGTTTACGTAGTGAACATTGTGAACAAACTGAAACTGGAGACGAACCGTTAGATTCAAATTTCATGAAACAGCGAAAACCCAATGCCGCGAGTCATAATTCAAACCAAGAATTTTTTGATAAAATTAATGCAAACCGCGAGATATTTTCATCTCCGAATCCGGTTAAAAAACGGGTCCTATGCGTGACACCAGAGAAAAGAAACAAAGCAGAACAAACCGCTGAATTCAACTCATTATTACAAGATAACAGAGAGCAGCAGAATAAGCTTGAGTATGAATTCCATCTTACTAACCGCACATCAAACTCAGGAATTTCAAAGGCATACAAAGACACAAGAACAGAAAATAATAGAGTCTCAGGCGTAACAGATCTAGTCGCAGGGACTATTTGTGTTCAAAATAAAGCAACAAGACCAAAACTGAGAATGGCTTCTTTAGAACTGCGTGTAAATAGCAGTGGGCTACCAAATGGAAGTGAAATCGAGATAGGGAAAGATGTAAACATAGCGCTTTTAGCTGGTGTACAGGAATCGGAGAAAGCTGTTCCAGTTTCTGAAGAAAATGCGAAGAATTCGGCAGAGTTTGAACCAAAAACAGTTGGCCTAGACATTTCTAACAACGCAAAAACAGCAGTTGCACAAGACAGTAAAGCTTTGAAAACTAGTGATGCTGACTTCGAAAAAAACGGAGCTGAAGAAGGAAATTCGGTAAATGTCGTAGCAATCGAGAATGTGGGAGACATGAATGAGCCAGTTGTTTGTAGAGCATCAGAAGTCAATTTGCACGATAGTGAAGGTCCTACAGATCAGTCCTATTTTGAAAAAGAAGCCAATGGAATTGAAATTGAACCAACGCTTGATACTGATGCAGGTGAAATTCCCCTAGCAGAAGAACCTGATGTCACTCCTCCTTCAACAAAAACTGAATTAACAGCACCAGAAGTTGAAGTTTCATCTGTCGAAGTGCCTCCAGTAGAAGCACCCTCCCTCGAAACATCAGATGCACCAACAGAAATCAAATTGACTGCGCCAAACAGTGAACCCATTTCAGTTGAAATACCAGAAGCTGCAACCAAATCTGCCACAGAAGTTGAAGTACCTTCAGATGAGGTACCCCCACCAGAAAAGCTTTCGAGCGAAACACCAGAATCAGCAGCAGAAATAAAACCATCTGTCCAGGAAGTTCAAGTCCCTTCAGTCGAGATGCCCCCAGAAGAAACTCCTTCCATTGAAGTACAGGAGACAGTAGAGGAGATCGAAGTATCTGTCTCAGAAGTCGTAGCTCCTTTAGTCAAGATGTCCCCAGCAGGAACCCCTTCAACTGTAACACCAGAGCAAGGATCAGAAATCAAACCATCTCCTCCGGAAATTGAAGCTCTTTCAATCGAGGTGCCCCCAGCAGAAACTCCCTCCATTGAAATACAGAAGACAGCAGAGGAGATCGAAGTATCTGTCCCAGAAGTTGAACCTCCTTCCATCGAGGTGCCCCCAGCAGAAACTCCCTCCATTGAAATACAGAAGACAGCAGAGGAGATCGAAGTATCTGTCCCAGAAATTGAAGCTCCTTCCATCGAGTTGCCCCCAGCAGAAACTCCCTCCATTGAAATACAGAAGACAGTAGAGGAGATCGAAGTATCTGTCCCAGAAGTTGAAGCTCCTTCAGTCGAGGTGCCCCCAGCAGAAACTCCCTCCATTGAAATACAGAAGACAGTAGAGGAGATCGAAGTATCTGTCCCAGAAGTTGTAGCTCCTTCCATCGAGGAGCCCCCAGCAGAAACTCCCTCCATTGAAATACAGAAGACAGTAGAGGAGATCGAAGTATCTGTCCCAGAAGTTGTAGCTCCTTCAATCGAGGTGCCCCCAGCAGAAACTCCCTCCATTGAAATACAGAAGACAGAAGAGGAGATCGAAGTATCTGTCCCAGAAGTTGAAGCTCCTTCAATCGACGTGCCCCCAGCAGAAACTCCCTCCATTGAAATACAGAAGACAGTAGAGGAGATTGAAGTATCTGTCCCAGAAGTTATAGCTCCTTCAATCGACGTGCCCCCAGCAGAAACTCCCTCCATTGAAATACAGAAGACAGTAGGGGAGATCGAAGTATCTGTCCCAGAAGTTGTAGCTCCTTCAATAGAGGTGCCCCCGGTCGAAACTCCCTCCATTGAAATACAGAAGACAGTAGAGGAGATCGAAGTATCGGTCCCAGAAGTTGTAGCTCCTCCAATCGAGGTGCCCCCAGCAGAAACTCCCTCCATTGAAATACAGAAGACAGTAGAGGAGATCGAAGTATCTGTCCCAGAAGTTGTAGCTCCTTCAATCGACGTGCCCCCAGCAGAAACTCCCTCCATTGAAATACAGAAGACAGTAGAGGAGATCGAAGTATCTGTCCCAGAAGTTATAGCTCCTTCAATCGACGTGCCCCCAGCAGAAACTCCCTCCATTGAAATACAGAAGACAGTAGGGGAGATCGAAGTATCTGTCCCAGAAGTTGTAGCTCCTTCAATAGAGGTGCCCCCAGTCGAAACTCCCTCCATTGAAATACAGAAGACAGTAGAGGAGATCGAAGTATCGGTCCCAGAAGTTGTAGCTCCTCCAATCGAGGTGCCCCCAGCAGAAACTCCCTCCATTGAAATACAGAAGACAGTAGAGGAGATCGAAGTATCTGTCCCAGAAGTTGAAGCTCCTTCAATCGAGGTGCCCCCAGTCGAAACTCCTTCCATTGAAATACAGAAGACAGCAGAGGAGATCGAAGTATCTGTCCCAGAAGTTGAGGTTCCTTCAGTCGAGGTGCCCCCAGTCGAACCTCCCTCCATTGAAATACAGAAGACAGTAGAGGAGATCGAAGTATCTGTCCCAGAAGTTGTAGCTCCTTCCATAGAGGTGCCCCCAGTCGAAACTCCCTCCATTGAAATACAGAAGACAGTAGAGGAGATCGAAGTATCGGTCCCAGCAGTTGTAGCTCCTCCAATCGAGGTGCCCCCAGCAGAAACTCCCTCCATTGAAATACAGAAGACAGTAGAGGAGATCGAAGTATCTGTCCCAGAAGTTGTAGCTCCTTCAATCGAGGTGCCCCCAGCAGAAACTCCCTCCATTGAAATACAGATGACAGTAGAGGAGATCGAAGTATCTGTCCCAGAAGTTGAAGCTCCTTCAATCGAGGTGCCCCCAGTCGAAACTCCTTCCATTGAAATACAGAAGACAGCAGAGGAGATCAAAGTATCTGTCCCAGAAGTTGAAGCTCCTTCCATCGAGGTGCCCCCAGTCGAAACTCCCTCCATTGAAATACAGAAGACAGTAGAGGAGATCGAAGTATCTGTCCCAGAAGTTGAAGCTCCTTCAATCGAGGTGCCCCCAGTAGAAACTTCCTCCATCGAAATACAGAAGACGGTAGAGGAGATCGAAGTATCTGTCCCAGAAGTTGAAGCTCCTTCAATCGAGGTGCCCCCAGTCGAAACTCCTTCCATTGAAATACAGAAGACAGCAGAGGAGATCAAAGTATCTGTCCCAGAAGTTGAAGCTCCTTCCATCGAGGTGCCCCCAGTCGAAACTCCCTCCATTGAAATACAGAAGACAGTAGAGGAGATCGAAGTATCTGTCCCAGAAGTTGAAGCTCCTTCAATCGAGGTGCCCCCAGTAGAAACTTCCTCCATCGAAATACAGAAGACGGTAGAGGAGATCGAAGTATCTGTCCCAGAAGTTGAAGCTCCTTCAATCGAGGTGCCCCCAGTCGAAACTCCTTCCATTGAAATACAGAAGACAGCAGAGGAGATCGAAGTATCTGTCCCAGAAGTTGAGGTTCCTTCAGTCGAGGTGCCCCCAGTCGAACCTCCCTCCATTGAAATACAGAAGACAGTAGAGGAGATCGAAGTATCTGTCCCAGAAGTTGAAGCTCCTTCCATCGAGGTGCCCCCAGTCGAAACTCCCTCCATTGAAATACAGAAGACAGTAGAGGAGATCGAAGTATCTGTCCCAGAAGTTGAAGCTCCTTCAATCGAGGTGCCCCCAGTAGAAACTCCCTCCATCGACATACAGAAGACGGTAGAGGAGATCGAAGTATCTGTCCCAGAAGTTGAAGCTCCTTCAATCGAGGTGCCCCCAGTAGAAACTCCCATCGAAATACAGAAGACAGTAGAGGAGATCGAAGTAACTGTCCCAGAAGTTGAAGCTCCTTCAATCGAGGTGCCCCCAGTAGAAACCCCATCCATTAAAGCAGCCAATACAACAGAAGAAATCAATGTATCTGCCCCGGAAGTTGATGCTCCAGCAACAGAGACACCAAATTTGACTTTGAAAACTAGCGACAAGTCAGCTGAAAAAGGGGAGCGTGAAGAGGAAGGTAAAAAAGCCAGTACACCATCAATTGACATAAATAACAACGAAGGTGTCGTTGAAATAAAGAGGTCCATAAGCATTGATGTCATAAGAAGGGAAGTATCTGCGAAATCTCCGGCAAAGGAGTCGTTTAAAACCCGCCAAAATTCGGTTGATGTTCCATCGAATTTGGTTACAAGTCTGATAAAAGAAAATTTACAGTTACGGCAACAAATCGCTCAGGTTAATTCAGAGAAAATGCAGTTGACAAAAGAGGTTGATTCAATGAAAGGCAAAGAGGAGGAGATGCAGATGAAAAGTGAATTGGATGCTGCAAATGCTGAGAAGGTAATTACACATACATATTTATTGCATATGTCTCAACAACTCTTTAAAACATCGATGTAAAGTTCTACCGTGTGTCCCAGAAAGAGTATACAGCTGCGGTTGGGTTCAGTGACATGAATTTAGCTTTAATCAATGGCTACACTAAATCCCGCATATAGGAACTTACCAGAATAAGAACCTGGTGGCTGTTTTTCCTAAATTATGCACCTTGCAATAAAGAACTTGTTCCAGTTTGATGAAACATGGGTCCTTATTGCAGGGGTAGCAAAGTTGATTTTTGATTGCTGTTATTAAGCTTATTTTGGTCCCACTTGGATTTCAAAGTTTGATTCTCCTCCCCAATTAGTTATTAGGTCCATATGGACGCTCCCAAAACAAATAATAGGGCTGAACATCTGTGTAATACTCTGAAGGACCTACATAAGGCACCCTTCAAATAAGAACCTTTCTACCTTGAAATTAGTCTTAGTACCTTTGAAATAAGAACCTACTTCAGCCTGGATCTCAAAAAAGTAGGTTCTTAGGGACTAGTCATTATTAATGGTGGGGGGTGGGGCGGAAGATATTTTTGGAACAGTGTGATTTTTTTCTTGACCCCCCCTTGCTTTCATGCAACTAAAATGTGGCCCCCCCTAAATCTAAGTATAAGTTTTTGTAGCCCCCCCCTAAAAAGTAGAAAGATGTTATATGAGTTCGTATGACCTGAAGAACCACGATGCTACTGTTATATCACAGAGAGTTGAGATGGAGATTACATAAGCGTACGGGAAGGAAAAATCTAGGGGGAGCTGCGCGACACAAAGCTAATCGTTTGCCAACATTTTTGCGCGACTAAGGACAAAAGTTTGCCCAAATGGGGCTGATTTCTGGAAATTTTTCGCCTCGTATGCTTATGGGAGATTAGGACAGAAAACTGTTCAGATATATGAAGCCTAGTTTCCGTCAGTTTTCGTACCCAAAAGATGGGAATTGGTAAAATCTTGAGAAGGGGATCCACCACTTGCGCAATTCAGCTTTTGAGTGGAGGGACAAGCGCATCAATTTGCCGATTCGGACGATAACGCTCTCATTTTGAGGTGTATTGCTGAAAGACCTGACATAATTAGGGCCCTTAAAATGTGCACGATATCAGATTTTAAAACTATTCATACTCACCAGTTGATAGAAACAGGCAAGAACATATTGCAAAAAAACAGATCCAAGCACTACAGAGTCTGGGGGACAGGCTCCCAGAAATTTTCTGACGACACGCTTTCTACTTTTGCTTAGATTGCCTCTCGCAGCCCCATGAATTGCTATTGTGGAAAATTTTGTCACAATCTTTATAAACTAGCATCCCAAGGAAGGTTTAGAACAGATTCTCTGTTTAGAGTAAACATAATTACATTGGCTTGGAAGACCTCTTTCAACTTGTTTGCCAGAACAAACGCCGAAAATTTGATAAGCATGAGTAACAAAAATGGGGAGTAGCATGTACTGTAATGAGTAACATGTTTAAAAACTTTTGCATGAAGGACTGCTGCTTTGTCTTGGGATGCTTATCACAATTCTATTTTGCCTGCTCCTCACATGGAAACTTTGAAAATTCCGTGGTACTTTGTCTTCATTATTAAGCGTCCTAACGAAATTTTTTAAGGACTTCCTTTACATTGGCTTAGAGCGCCTGTCTCAGTCACATTCCAATATCTCTGAGAAATACTGCTAACCCTTTCCTATGTCCAACTACATGCTTTTTCAAGATAGAAACTTTCCCTATTCTCGATGGTGACTTGTTTCTTACCACCTTCTTCTCGTTCAGTGCACTTTCAGTCCCACGTAACAAATTTCTTACCGTTCAAAGAAAATGTCCAAGTATTCCTGAATTGTGAGAGGGAGGGCAGTCACCTCTCCAACTCCCCATAGTTTCCACTTCGGTGCAGAAAGCAATTGCAAAGAGGACAGATGTTGCAGAGGCTAGAAAGCAAAGTTCAGCAAAACAAACAGAGTTGAAAGCAGCGGACAATCCAAGTTGTTTTTTGGCAAGATCAGCCATCAGATTCAAGAGAATACAAGTAAAAGCTGTACTTGTATAATAATAATGTGAACTGTCATTTATTTCTGAATAAGATACTTGTCAATTTTAACTGATTATTTTTCATGGCCCCCCCTCTCGCTGTCTGATTTTTGATCTGGCCCCCCCATCTAGGCAGAAAAATTATTGGTGACCCCCCCTTAATATCTTCCGCCCCACCCCCCACCATTAATAATGACTGGTCCCTTATATGTGGGATTTACTGTCATTCAGCTTCGTTTCATTGATTCAAATTCCACTACATACAAATACTAATACATTTTAATGACATTAGAATAATTATGGAATGAATTAAAGGACAAAGATACATAGAATATACATAAATAAAATGAAAGATACAAGACTGGAGAATTTGTATGAAGGGGAATTTTGAGGAGGGACTCCCTCAGTAGCTAAGTTAATCAAGGGGGGAGCAACCCTTTTCAAACCTTTTTTAAAAGAACTAAGTCTGTTAAGAAACATGAAAGACCAGGAATGAATTAAAGAAACTGATTTGCATGAGCAGTTCTGCATTATTGCAAATCAAGGGCATCGTAAGCCCAAAAGCATCCATCTCTAGCAGCATTTTTTGTAATAGCAGGCATTATAGCAAAATGAAAAGCGAAGCAGGAAAGTACATCATATGTCATAGAAGATAAAAGTACATCATATGAGGCAAGAAAAGATATGATTTGAAATTGAAACCATTTCTTCCAGAAGTCAAGAGGAAAACAACCAGTTGTCCCAGGAGTTCCAAGTTCATGTAATGTCTAACCCCCCTCCATCCCCAAAAAATTTAAAAGGATTTCGAGAAATTAGAAAATAGAGCATTGGGAAACTGATTTGGACATGCCTACCCCAGTGCACGCTGGGGCGACGACACTGTTGCAACTCTCACGTAACATAGAATACATTTGCATTTACGGAAGAAAATGTTCTATATTCCTTTCCAATAACACTGATAGTTTTCAGTAATCTTTACTTCAATAGGTTCTTCTGCTAGAGCAAATCAAAGCTCTAAAGGGAGTGATGCTAGATTTTGACGAAAAATACAAAGATCAAATTATCACATTACAGCAGGAGAACGCAAGGTTCAAAGAAGAAGTCGACGAGCTGAAGAAATTACTTGAGTCACGTGATAGTGACATCAAAGCTGCGAAGGAGAATGAGAACAGCCTCGTTTCTGAAGTGAAAGATCTAGAGGAGAGGCTAGCAAAAATAGGGAATCAGGCTTATGGGATCAATGAATGTCAGGAATGTATTGCTTTGCAAAAACAGTTGGAGGAAGAGAGTAAAAAAGTTGGAGATCTGGAAAACGAGTTGAAAGAGGCTAGAAAAGAGCCTTCTGCAAGTTCACCACTGCCATCGCCCGTTTCACCGAGTGCAGATGCTGAAGAGTTAGATGAATCATATGGTGCGAATGAGCCAATTAGCCCTGGTGGTCCCAAAAGGAAGAAGAAGAAGAGCAGACTATCTATTTTCTGTGGATAAGGTAAGAAACTTTTTAACCTAGGGGCTACAGGGGTGAACTGAGTGGTCTGGAACTAAAGGGGGTTGTGTTTATTACAGGAAAATAATAAGCTGTTAAATCAACATTTGCAATATCAAGAAGGCTAAGGGACGATTTATTATTTAGCCAGGGGTTGGTACCCAGGAGAAATTATTTGGGTAAAAAGAAGTTCATCCAGTTGAAGGGTTGGGTAAACAAATCTTTCTTTGCATAAATCTAGGTAAAATATAGCTATGCGTACTTTTTTCATAAGCTTGAAACTATTTTTTTTGGTGCACCAAAGATGGAAAAAAGTTTCTGCATAATCTTTTTTTTTCTATTCATATTTTTTCTGCTTAATCTCAAGCAAGTCTCATGACAATTGTCATCATTGTTTTCATCGGAATGGAACGTTTGAGCCATGCTCAATAAAAATTTGACGCGAATTGCAACAGGTGCAGTTAGGGTAAATTTTTGCCATGATAAAATCGTTTGGAGTAAAAAGCTTGTGCGTATGCTCTCAGTTGGGTAGAATTTTTTTTCATTATCAAATTGATATGTCTTTGGTCTGGTCCCAGCCCCTTGCTAAATGATGAACGTTTCTTCGAAAGAAAGAATTCCTTCTTTCTCTTTCTTCTTCGTTCTCCTCCACATTTCTTCCATTCCGCTCTTTCCATTCTCTTCCGCAAAAAGGCGTATTGTTCATTTGATGTCGCTGTGCCTCACTCGCAGGAGACGCATTTCGTCTGGTTTTTCCTATTATTCAAGGGGGCTCCCTGTGTTGTAGCGAGAGAAGATCTACCCATCCATATGTCAATGAAATTATCAGATACACGTTTTTTTTTATAAGAAACTGGTTTATAAGAAACTAGTACTAAGATGGCCAAAATTTTAAGAAACTCTAGTACTATGTCTGAGAAGTACTAAGAAACTTTTCAAACTTAAAAGCATGAATTTTATAGCAAACAGATCGTTGAATCTTTATCATTGGGCAATATTATCTAACCATTGTGTTTCCAACATAACAGAACACTGTTTATTCCTATATGATGTTTTAAATATCAAGAAACATATCTGCAGCAGTGTTAGCGACCACATTGACAATTCATGCATTCAAAAAATAAGAAACCAATTAAGAAACTTTCAGTACTAAAATGGACAAAATTTCATGTTAAATTAAGAAACTTTTAGTACTATGGCCTGATCCTAGTTTCTTATAAAAAAAAACGTGTACTCTAATTGTTCAATGCGACGTTTAAAGATGGCTTTGATTTGCACATACCCACCTTTCTTGTAGGCCAGACTTCTTCAGCATTTACGAATAAAGATTTGAATATACCCAATGCTATTTTCAGCGTGGTGAACAAATATTGCCATCCTGCAAAACGAATTTGACATCAAGAAAATATTCAACTTCATCATTTCAAGGAGTAACAATATGGTAACAAAATTTGACATAATTTTCATATCTGAATCAGAGAATTTAGCATTGGTGAAATTCATTAACTGTATCAAATTAGTACAAAAACGTACGTTCTTCCTGCTATGATATTTCCATACTTGTTGCCTGATCTGTTACCTTACAGTGACCACTATACAGGGCGTCGAGAGACGGGGCAGGTCCTTGGGGTGGTTGTGGAAGGGAACACCGGCGCCGAAAATATTTTCAACGACGCCCTATCCATCTTGGATAACGCCCTCCTATGCACTGGTAAAACGATGCTTTCAGGTCGAAACGCCCTCTTCTGCACTGTTAGTAACAATTTTGCGATGGACAATTTGTTATATCATGCGTAAAGACTAACCCGCAGTGAGCCCGCAGGCCTATAAATGTTCCTCGAGGAATACTGAAAACAAAGAAAGTATACGTAATGTGTATTTTTCCGGGTCCGGATACATATTCATATTTCGCGCTGAGCATCAGAAACAGGGGCGCACATTAAAATTTTATTTGGGGGGGTGTCAGCATGCTTTGGACCGACTAAATTTTTCTGGACCGACTGAACGTATATGGGCTGTTCGTACTCATTGGGAACTTTGATACAAGCAGTCGAGATTAACGACCGTGCTAAAAGAAGGGGGTGTGGGGGCAAAGCTCCCAGGAAATTTTTTGAGGACACGCCCTCTACTTTGGCTTAGAACACCTCTAGTGATCAGATGTTCGCCGGTTCTAAGAGAGAATTTCTGCCGTTTTGTAACAGATTCTTTTTCATAAATTGGCATCTTCCGGATAAATTTCAAGTAGACACCTCTCTCTTTGGCTCAGATAAGCAGATTTTTTCGCAAAAAAAGTTAATCGCACACAAAGCTAAGGTCGCTATCAGGGTGAAAGAGGAGCCTCATACATATTTTCTCAAAGCTTTTTTATTCGACTTTGCCTGTTTTGCTTTTGCAGTGGATGTTTTTCCTATCATGCCAGACGGTGGTTTTCGGACAGCATGTATACTTGCCATCTGTAATGTGTTCCGTCTAGGGACCCTTTTGCTTCACTTTATTGACTATTTTGTGCCGCATAGCAGTTCTTGTTATGTGTTTTGGAGATTTCACTAAAATTTTTTGTCTTAAGCACAATCTTTCGTCACACATCAAACTTCTTTGGTTGAGACTTTCGCATCATTTGGTCAAGGATTTGGAGTTTCAAATAACGGCGTGATCTTCAATAAAACGACTTCTTCGCTGCAAAGCACAGCGAAAGCGCTGGTTTTAGCATGTTTTTTCCTTTAAGAAAGCATTCTCTCGCGATTTTTAGTTTCTACAATGCTAGCGTTTAGTTGAAACAGATACAACGTTTGATGGATAACATTTACAACCGATTTTTCCTTTTATTTTTGAGATTCATTCAGAAGTGCCTGATTTCCTATGCCACCACCGACACAAGGGCCGCCGAGAAGTTTTGGAGGCCCATGAACAAACCTGCCAAACATGAGGCCCCTGCGAGCGAAGCGAGCAGAAAATTTTTTTCCATCATGCTACTTAGATTAGCTTAAAATGGCCTAAATTGCATTATAGAGCATTTCCTGCAGTCAAAATGATAACAAGTCTTCAAATACGAGGCCCCCTAGACCCTGAGGCCCCAGGGGCAAATTGCATACTGCTCCCCTCTCAGCCATTACCGACACCCCAGTACTAAACTGGAAACTTTGAGTATTTGCAACAGGAAAATAGCATGTCCGGGAAAATTTTTTTAAACTCCGTCCTCCTCTTTGGCTTAGAACGACTCTCCCGATCACTGTGTCAAGTATTTCTTGTGAAACTGCTAACTGTCGTCATGGACCGACCTTTGCCCTAAAAATTCAGAAGTCGGACCAACTTGGATTCACACTATCCAAGCTTTATCGTGGACCGACTTTTCGTTTCATTTTGGACCGACTCTGAAAATATTGGGGGGGTGTCTCACCCCCCCACACCCCCCCCTAATGTGCGCCCCTGATCAGAAATAGCCTCAGACACTTTCAATCGTTAGCAAAATAGAGATGACTGTTTCATGTCTTGCTTGTTTTCATGTTTGACTTTGCTTCTCCACTTATTCAATCATGGTTTCAATGTGTTCTCACGAAATTTTGTTCAATCATGTTTTACGAAACTAGCTCCCAGGCCCTTACTTTCAAAATGTGTAAACCATTCGAAACTTAAGATCAAAACTACCCCGGGGAAATTTTTAGGCTCTGCAAGGTAGATCAAACTGTACATTAGCAAGCAGCAGGCAGCAGCGAACCAAGAGAAGAACAATTTTAAGAGCATACAAGCAAGCTCATGATATCCCATAATACAAATACATTTATGCCATATTACGACATTTAGACTGCGTTCACACGATGCAGGTACATTTTGAAAACGATGAAAAATGTGACGGTAGCAAAATTTGAGCTAGCGCTCACACGATGCCGGAACAATTTGAAAACGGTCGGAAATTTGCCGGTAAGAAATGTGCCGTTTTCGTGTGAACAGGAGGCCTATCCGTCGAATTTTTCACCGTTTTCAAAATTTGCCGGCATCGTGTGAACGCAGTCTTAGCTGTACTTTTCCCTCACGAAAGGTTTGAAGAATCTAGTTCATGTAGGCATTAACAAAACAAGCTTTAACTTCATTTTATTGATATTATATTCAAATTTCATCGTATCTATTTCGTTTCAATACAGAATCTTGTATAATCTTAGGAAAGGAGGGTATATTTTGTAACGTTTTTGTATACCTAGTACCTATAATCGAATCCTATACGTACATTTAATAGCAATATTCGCTCATCAAATGTATTTTTACAGCTCCCTTTTCATGGAGAATGTTTGTTATCGATCGATTATTAGAAACACAAAACTATTTAGAGTGACATGTTTCGATTACACTATGACTACGGGGTGTCCCAAAAGGGTATAAGCGTTTCAACAGTTTGTGCGAAGGAGCCTTGGTTTAAAAAATTCTTGTTTTCAGTTTACGGTGTGGGCGAGATCTTAACTTAGGTTTTGCGACCTCGCATGTTCAAATTGGCTTTTCATTGGTAGAGTAATTCACCAAAATAGGCAAAATTTCTGAGGCAGCCTAACACAGGTGGATATTGAATTACATTTTCGAAGAAAACTTCGAGTCAGCTCAACCAATGAAAATTCCCTTTCTTGAAGAATCCCTGACCAACGAAACTATTATATCGCTTCGAAAAAATGTTAAGAAAAAATGCATTTACACTTTAACACTTCACTCACAGCCCGAAATTCCAGGAGTGAAGGAACAGGAACGGTGTCGAGTGGTGTCTTCTAATACTAAGAATCCTGCTCACCCAAGTTCCGTTACTGTTGTGATTTTTCAGTCATGTTGTGCTTTTGAAATAGTGAAGAATAATTTTTTGCACTGTTGAGCTGCCCCAAAAGCATTTTCCAAATTACAATTGCCTAATTCAAGGGCAATCTGTCTTAGGCTACCTCAGAAATGTTGCCTGTTTAAGTGAATTTCTCTGCGAGTTCGAACCCGATTTGGACATGAAAAGTCGCAAAGTGTAAGTTGAGATCTCATCTATGCCAAAAACTAAAAATAAAAATTTTTGAATCGAAGACTCCTTCGCAGGAAATGCTCAAACACTCATACTTTTTTTGGGAGCCCGGTACAACTTGCTTGACTGATAGTAACCTGCTACCAGGGCCAAACAATCAAGGGGCGGAAAGTTTGGGATTGTAGACTGAAAGATGCAAACAAGAAAAAAAAGTGCGAAACGATGACGAGCGATTTGTAAAGAAAAGAGACTTAAAACTGGCGAAAAGAAAGCCATTAAGATGTTCTTAGTCTGCGGTGCGACCCCTACGGGGGAGGACAATTTGAAGGGAAAGGAAATTAAATTCCTTTCCCTTCAAGTTTTCCTCCCCCGTAGAGGTCGCACCGCAGACTAGGATGTTTTAAACAATGCCTAAGTAGTCATTATATGAAGGATCTAACAAATCTCCCAGATCAGAGAATTTTAGGCCCAACACTTTCCATACTGCAATCCTCAATGAGTTCAGCTGGCAAAAGCAAGTTTGGTGCAAAATACCTGTCTTTCAGCTGGATTCTCAAGCTATTGATAAATATGATCGTGTGAAAGGGTAAAGACCCAATAAAAAAATTACATTGCGTTAGGCGTTAGTACGTAATGGTCCTACCGTGGCATTTTCTTCAAAATGTAGGCTTTACCATGCGAGATATTATCTAGCGCATTCAAATTACTTTACCATACTAAAAGCACGATGCCACGGAGAGTAAAAGTCCTCTGCGAGGGAGGGGAGGGTATCTTAACATGTCATCTGATGGAGACTTGCCATTTCGCCCGAAAGATTGGTACCCATAATTCCGTAGATTTTGATGAATTTAGGGTCATAGTTCTGCAAACTCAATGAAAAATTTCCTGAAAAAGACACCATCATTCCACGAAATTTCTGAAAATTGTGAAAATGATACCCATAATTCCTTAACGGCTTGAAAAATTACCCCTCAAAATGGCACGTTCCCGTGCGACAAAAATTACTAAGATACAACTCCGCAACAATAACATAGAAAAGTAAAAGTCGGTAAAAGTCTTTCTCAAGTTCAACGTTTTCGAACGGAACAATTGCAATGATCATCTTGCAGTGGCTGGCAGTATTTGGTTAATTTGGTTCAACAACCAAACCATAGCTCTGTCATGTCAGCCATGGCCCCGTTAGTGGTCTTGATAAGAGTCTCTGGTGTATATGCATGGGTGTCGGGAAAAATGGGAAGTACCTATTAGATTAATTATAGTTGTAAAGGATAAGAACTGTCAGGCCTACCTTTGTGTGTTCCCTGTTTTTCCATCCTCTCCTTTACCTCGTCGATTTAACATTCAAAGTCTGCGCGCAGGCTACGTCATGGCCTCATGGCCTAGATTTGTTTTGAACAGCACACAGCCTCATTTCGAACTGTCTGAGCTCCTTCAATGGGCTGTGGCTCCGCACTCTCCCCATTGAAGGAGCTCAGACAGTTCGAAATGAGGCTGTGTGCTGTTCAAAACAAATCTAGGCAATGAGGCCATGACGAGGAAAGTGAAATGAGAGCTGATTGAAAATGCTAAATCGACGAGATAAAGGAGAGGATGGAAAAACAGGGAACACACAAAGGTAGGCCTGACAGTTCTTATTCTTCACAACTATAATTATTCTAATAGGTACTTCCCATTTTTCCCGACACCCATGGTATATGTTCGAATACAGATCAGTGTACGTATTTACGTAGCGAGGTATCAAATATAAACATACGTTCATATCATTAGTTGATATCAAAGAGTAAATATTTTGTACGACCGGTTTGTCTTTCATCCGATCGATCTTTTTCCCATAGCAGTCAAGCCTTGTTTTGCTTCTTGGTTCCGTTGCTTCATGAGCAGTTAGCAGTTATACCTTTCTGCGGAGGAGACATACTTTAGCTCCTCCGCAGTAGTAAGTGATTTCTGCGCCACAAAAGAACGAAGTGGCTGCAGCGTCTAACTACCCTATGCTGATAACTTACCCTATGCTGATAACAAGATTGCTCAAATGAGCCTCAGCCTTGTGCATTGAATAGACTGATAAGTTGGAAAAACTTTCAACAATTGGCCTTTTTCGGGCAAAAATTTCCGCTTTGCCCGGCAAAAATGTTTGTGAACGAAGAATATCTGGCAGCCCCCGAGTTCTTTTTCCCGCAGGCGTATGGCCCCCAGCAGTTATGGGTTTGGTCGACTGGGTATCTACTCCAAGTAGATTCTACTCCCGGTACTGCATGGCATGGCCCCCATCCTGTACGTCTGGCCCGATTACTAACTGCAACAAATTCATTTTATTGAAAAGCAAATGGATTTTTTATTTATTACAAATTATTTATTTATTTATTGATAAAAAACTAAACTGCAACCAGATAAATGTTCTGTAAAAAATTGTATTATGGGTGGGTTTAATTTATGGGGGCCTGGGGATAGCACTTACACCTTATCAACCCAATTTGTGTGTGACATACAAAAGCAATAATTTTGCATTTTGCCTCAAACAGCACAACGGAATAGTAAATAATTGTAACGACAGGGGTATGAGGAAATTTGGTAGAAAGTTTCGTCAAGTTTGGGCTATTTTTGTCGAATACAAGCTATGAACGAAAGCTTATTGCCAACTTTCATCAGAAAGTGAAAACTTCCTTTCTGTGGTCACCAAAACTTCCTGATTGGTCAATTCATCAGAACACGTGATATTTACAACCAATCAGCGACTGCCACCCTGGCAGCTGTTGAAAGAAGATATGCATCATGACGTCATATTCTTTTGTTCTGTGGTGGAAGTAAGGTCGGAGGAAACCAAACGAAACTTTAGTTGAAGAAAAGATTTTGAAGACGTTGCGAAGGTTGAAATAAAAATTTATTTATCCACATGTTCGTCCAAGAAAATAACTTATTTCAAAGTAAAATGGGTCTCTTAGAGATTAATGGAATCGACAGCAAGAAAGTTCTGGCGACATTAGATGAACCGTGTTCAGGAACGCCAAGGAAAAGACGGCGGTTAGATGATTTGACTT
Organism: Aurelia sp. 3 sensu Dawson et al. (2005); assembly: GCA_964020215.1. NCBI lineage: Eukaryota > Metazoa > Cnidaria > Scyphozoa > Semaeostomeae > Ulmaridae > Aurelia > Aurelia sp. 3 sensu Dawson et al. (2005). The sequence continues at coordinate 2,401,504 of OZ026589.1, read as the reverse complement.
CAGAAGAAAGAGTTCTTCGAAGGTAGGGCCTAGCTTTTTCTGGTATCCAGGTGTGTGTACTCATGCAACTTTTGTTGTTATTTTCTGGCAGTCAGCACAAGCTTTACACCACTAAGGATTATTGATCCAATTTCCATAGATTTGCAACTTAATTCATAGTATAAAGTCCTGATATTTGCATTGACAAAACTTTCGTGTCGGCACAAAATCTTCCTGTTGTTGTAATATCAAATTGGATCTTGAACATTCATTACGCAATTAGGCCATCTTTCGAATTCCTTGCTACTCTGCAACCGGCATAATTGTCTGCTGTCCATTCATATTACCTTGAGGCAGTTCCCTCAGTCTAAATCTTGAGTGTTCATGGAGTTTTGATAGCCCTGCAAGTTTATCAGACGCTATTCCTCCTTCTACTTTAGGAAACTGAAAAATCGTGTCGCTGCTCAGACAGCTAGAGACAGGAAGAAAGCCCGAATGACAGAACTAGAAGATATTGTCGTACAAATAGAAAAAGAGGTAAGGATTGGGTAAACTTTTCAGCTGTACAAATCACGTTTGTTATGCCGTGAGGGAATAAACAGCTGATTCTGGAAAGTTCTGTAAGAGAGATGTCTTCCTATCGGTATCGCATACAACTTCCTGCCCTGAAGGCCCTGTCCTGGTTGCTTTTGCTTTTGTTGTTTCGATTCAATTGTTTACTTTGGATGACTTTAATTATGGTTGCCATGGTTGAACGAGGAAGTGTAGGCCAAGTTGGGTGACATGAAGCGGAATTATTGCTAATTCTGTCTATGAAATTTAGCTGTACTAATTGCAGGGAGGCTTGCCAATGGAAAAGGCCTCGCAGGGTAACGAAACCTCAGGGCAAACCACATCATGAAATAGATAGCATGCTACAGCAGTTACACAACACACACGCCCCGTGAAATCACAGACAATAGCAGAAGAGGGTCAGAGTCTAAAATACCATCCTGCAAAGTCGTTTCAGTGCCTTGTTTTCGTTAAAGAAGTTGCTTTAACACAGGAACGTTAGGGGTTGGAGTCTGAAATACATACAAATTCACAACGTTTCAATTTGTCCAGATCTCAAAGTTTCAATCAAGAAACTTTTGTGTGGTTCTGTCTGTTCAAAGATCAGACCTCCCATTGAATTGAAACAGATTTATTTGAACACATGATAAATGTGTGAAAGATTGCTGCTCCATTCAAAAGGGTTTGAAAAGAGCAATATGAAATCAGCTGTGACAGGTGTGTCAATATCAAGAAAGTAAAAGTTGATGCATTGAATGAATGGCTGGATAAAGGCATGTTCTGGTACCACATCTCAAGGCTTTGATTGAAATCTGAATAATAAGACAGTTATGGTACCTGCATTGCGCCTGCCTTGATCATGAAGTTTCAATTTGTTAAACCAAACAAGGGCAAAACAGGTGGCATTTGTCAAGAAAGGGCAGTAATCAAGTTTATGAATTTGTCTGGAGATCAGCAGACAATCAACCTCTGGAAAAATCTATGAGAAATACAAATGAGATGAAGTACAATTTTCTAAACATGGCATGAGAACAACATCTGCCACTTATCTTTGTATTATTTTCATTGTGGTGTGGAGAGCTTCAAATAAATCATTGGGTCACATGTTTACATTGACACAGTCCCCCTTGCTGAGCTACTTTTAACTCGGTTGATTTACTTTAAAACAGAAACTTCACATGTTTTTATAGGAAACCAATAATTTGAGCCAGTACTGAAGTTGCTTATAATTAACAGATTTTGAGAACTCAAGAGCTTTTTACTAGTGTGCTATGTGTGCCACCTGACCATGAACAAAATCTTTAGAGCCTTTCCAATGTTGTGACAATATGCAAGTACCTTTGAAACAGGACACAGGAGAAAATAAAATAAAAGTCCCAATGAAAGAGGGAAATGTTGCAGTTTTACAGACACATAAAAAACGCAACAACAAAGTTGCATTCAACTTGATCTTTGTGTCTTTGATGTGCAAACACAAGTGTCAGTTGAAAAGGCCTGGATGTTGCTTTGTGCTGTCCACATAAAGCTGCTGATTTTTAGACCCTTGTTGCAAACACAACATCAGATCTATTGTTCAACTGAAATTGATCACATGTACCTCCATCCTTCTTTCATGCAGGTGTAACATTTGCTAAATCCTCCCTTTTTCTTTCAGAACAATTTACTAAAAACAAGCAATGAAGAACTTCGAGCTAGACTTCAAATGGTATCAGAAGAAAATTCAAAGTTAAAAGATCGACTAGGCATGGCCCCACTTTCAACATCCTCTGATCATGAATACGCAGCCCCATGTCCTACAAAATCAAGATCAGAACAAACAAAACACATGAAATATGACACAAATAGCAATGACAGTGATTCAAATCACATTGTGATCAAGACAGAAGAAGCGTCACCTGAATATGCATCATTCAGAATGATTTCTCAGCAGCAGAAATTCCAGATTCTCCTCCTGTCTTTGATCACGATTTGGTTGCACAGTCTAAGGTATATATGTCTTTTCACCATAAATAATCATTTGATGTTGTATGAACCTAAATGCTCATTGCTTCTTAGAACTTCACCATTCAACCAAATTAATACATTGTACTTTCAGTCAGTGAAGAAGTTAAGGCAGTTCCTGTGTTGCACAGTTTTTCTGTATAATTTTCAGCAAAATCTCACTCAGCACTACTTCTAGAAAATGGTAAATCAAGAACTGATCAATCAACATTCACTATGTCAAGGAGGGAAGTTAATAAAACAGCTGAAATGAATGGAAACATATGAATGAAGATTTTGGCAAAATTTATCTTTACTTTTACCCGATAAAATAAAAATCTACCCTAAGCTTAAAGGCAGTCTGGCACATATCTGACTGACTGAAACAGAGTCGGCGTTCAAGTAAATCTGTGCATTTGGAATAAATCAAAGCTGGGGTGTTCACTCCTGCAGTTGTAGAAAGTCATTAGAATCAGTAGCCATTCTATTCTCTTATTCTTTTTATTGTCCTACCACCCAATCTGCTGTGTGACAGACAACCTTTTAGCCATTTTACCCCTAGCAGACCTGAAAGTTTAGGCTGTGATTCCTTTACTCATCCAACTAAATTATTCTGATCTTTCATTTGCAGCCTGAAAACGTCAGTATCATTTACAACAAAATCTGCAAAGAAACTAAGATGGTTGAGGTCCCTGACACAGTTGATATCAAAATTGAAGAATGTGACAGCGATATTGAGGATGCTTTGTCATCCCTATCAGAAAGCTCTCCAAATTCCCCAGACTCTGGAATCGATGGGGACTCCTTTGAAGACTTGCGACTCTTTGGAGACATTGGAAGCCTGGTGGGCAACTCGACCCTTGATGAAATACTGGTGAGCGAGGATGAGGTGAAAACGATCGCATCCAGTTTAGAGCCCCAAATAGATGACACAGTGGTGGATAACATGACATGGGGAGAGGACCCTTTCATGGATCTTTTCCCATCTCTTATGGCAGTCTGAAGAGCACGACAGCTGAAATTATCTGAAGAGTACAAGAGGACTTTTGCTTGATTGCACTTAGCATACTTGACTACTCTTGAATGGCCTGCCAGCCCTGGGCTTTCTCAATCAGAGCCATCCATTCAACAGAATGTTCCTACTGTTTGATGCTTAAGTTTTTGTTAATGAACCATGGCTACCCATGATCCGTTGCAACCCAAAAGTCAACTTTTGTGTGACATGAAAATCAATTTTTGATGTTCTGTCTGTTTTGCTTTTTATTTGACATAAAAAGGGTCATTGTTTCAGTGGACATTAAAAGCATAAGGAAAACTGTTACATGCTGTTTCAAAGCCATTAACTTGCCAAGGGTGCAATAATGCGTACTCTAGAAGCATTCAAAATTGTTTGAATCCGTTTGGATCAAAGGTATACTGCAGAGGAACAACCCAAAACATGCCCCTTCAGGGGATGGTAGGCAGCTTAAATGAGCTGAAAGGGTTTTGAGTAAAACTTTTCTAACATCAGTTGACGGGATATTCAAGCTGCTGGCTGACAACAGTCGACATTATGATTGAATGAATATATTGCTTGAAGAGACCCAGGGTGATGGGCAGATTGTAAATTGTGTATACATTGGAGAAGAGAATTCAGATTGCAAGTCAAGACCAAACGGTTGATTGCGTTACTATAAATAAGTTGGAAAAATAGGGTGAAGATCATTTATTCCCCCCCAGGGGCAGATTCAGACCGGTTTCACCGGTTTCCGTGCATCGGTCAGGTTTCCAAACCAAAGAAAGAATGACGTTATTTAGCAAAATTTTTAGAAAAATTAAAAAGCGTCACCCTTTCGTGCGATCTTCAAGCCATTGCAAGTCTAACGGTGAGATGTCTTTAAAGGCATGACACACTGTGGCTCCTCATAATTCGCTCGAAAACAATAAGAAACGTCATGATGGTTGCACTGGCTATGCTTTATTTGTCATGGTCCTCTTGGGGACACGTCATTCGAAACTTGCGCAATGAATTCCGCATGTGATTTGCTTTGAATGGTCATGACTTTTCACATTGTTTTGATATAATCACTTTTGTACTCTGATGAGCCAATAAGGGTTGAGTGAACCGGTGGATTGATTTCCGTGAACCGGTACGCAATTGTTTAAAATCAGTGAACCTGTTTCGATTAGGAAGTAAACCGTTCCTGAAGGAAGTAAACCATGCCTGTAGAGGAAGTTGAGAGCATTTAACCAGAAGAGAAAGATCTCCATAGCTTGTACACACTGCCATTGCAGGGGAGGTTGAGGGAGAGGCAAAGAAGATAAAAGAAGAGTACAAATGTATTTGAAATACGATAAAATGAAAGAAAATAGGGAGCCCTGAAGGGAGAGTTCTGGAAACTTCAAAAAGCCTAAGACGTGGACTTGCAAAAGTATCTAATGAATTTCGCAACTTCTACATTTTTTGTAAGCAATCTTCGTTGATTTCACCTTGAAAACGTTATTGTGGATACTCAACTGGAACAACCTTCATTTATTGAAAAGGGCGTTGCCCATGTTTTCCGAGAGTCTGAAGGGCGTGGTCACGGAAAATTTTTCTGGGGGCTTCGCCCCCAGACCCCCTCATGTTTTGTGAACCGGTCAGAAAACCTGCCTAGATCCGCTCCTGCCCCCCCTGGAATTATACCAGTTAATTTGACATAAAAGTAAATCCACATTAGATATATATGGGGTAATTAGTCTCAGATTCAGTGTTATGCCCCTTCCCCCCTACTTTTCCGACATGTCAGTTCAGAGTAATATTCAGGTTGTTGATTTAGATTTAGAATTTGCGTTAGGAGGAACTTTCAATGTCATATAATTCATTAATTGCATTATTCTACTTGGGGTTAGATTCAAATGGATGCTTATACTACACAATATATCCATTGTCTCCTTTTGTCATAACTTTATTTTCCAAGGAATAAATATAGGCATGGGTGGCAAGACACCGCAGTTGTGCTTCATGTTGTGTTCTTTTGCAGAGGAATGATTATTTACTACTACGCAGGAGGTAGCATTCTGATACCTCCCCACACCAAGAAATACAATTTCCTCCGCAGAAGCACATATAATGAAACATAATTGCGGTGTCTAATTACCCATGATTTATGTCAAAAAGCATCGATTTTGAGGACCGTTGATAACTGAAGAAATAAATCAATCTCCATCTTACACCAATGTTTGAAAATTACTTTGAAAGGAAAGCCAATACTGTGCACAATTTGAATGACGGATGACAAACAGATACATTTACATTAGAAGCCAAAAATTCGGGACGAATAAATTTCGGACAACATAATTTTGAAACAGGCACTTGTTGGTGAAAAAGGTTGGGGATTGCATGAAATTATGTGCACAGAAAGGCATCATAATGATATGTCCGATAATGTAACAACTAATCTGAGTGAACAAGTGAAGCCTTGAGGTAAGGCACTGGCACCAGTGTTGCCTGCTCATTAATAAATCACGACAGGGAGCTGTGTGGTGATGAAAAATTAATCTGGTATCACCGTGATCATTGCTAATTGCCTAGGAAACCTGTTAAAACATCAGGTACCAGACCAGATAACCCATGGATAACCCTAGCTACTAATATCATCACAAAAGGCATGCGTGAGAGTCTCCCAAGGTCCTTTGCGAGCACGATGCAATTTCATCTGTCCAACAATCAAATTTGGCCTGCAAAGAAAATATGGATCCGCACTGCAGTTGTTGAACCAGGCCCATAGGAAGCGGGGGGGGGGGGGGGGCGGGAAGTAGGGCTCAAGCGTCCCATAATTTTGAAAACAATGGTGCTACGTCACAAGCATTAATTAGATGTATTCTTCTCTATTGTTTAAATTACAATAGACCTCTAAGCTATTCTGAAAAAGAATCTCAATCGAATAATGATATCTGTTTACATTTTGAAGAAGTTTCGAATGTGTTCAATAGTGACACAAGGGCTACCGCCACTTCGATCGAACCACGCGGGACCGCGCGTATGAATAAATATAAGAATATCGCTCGATCCAGGCTCTTTTATAGAATAGCTAAAAGGTCATTGCCCCCTAATCAGCAGCTGCTTCTTGCGGCGCTGGTTGAACCGATCAAAGTTTCACAGTAGTTGAACTATTCTATCAGATCAACTGCTTCACTGTGCTGCACTATGGATTTGTAGTTTCCGTTTAGGCCACATTTGATTTCAAACAGCCTGCAGCCATTGATAGTTCAATGCCTGCAGCCTGGAATTGCAGCATTCCCGCAAAGGACCCTGGGTGGCAATGGCTCTATCAAAGCTCCTGCAAAGTCTCTACAAAAATTGATAGACCTGTTTCCCAGGTTTCATGTCTGTATGACATAAAATAAAGTTGCATGCAATGTATCAAATCATCGAAAAACAAACTCTGGGGCCTTGACAGAAAACAAACACATTTCTATAAGAAAGTAAGAGCATCAAACAGCATTTAAAAGTCTATTTTATTTCTTATCATTGGGGTACTCAAGTTTCTCAAAACTTTCTCGGGGTTTTCCTTAACTTATTCAACTTTACATAGGGACTTAGGAAGCATTTCAAACTTGGGGGCACGACACTTCGAGGGCACTTTTTCTTAGCAAAAAGGACATTTTCTAAAAATAAAAAGAGCGCTTCTTTGTATGTTGCAAATCTTAGGGAACACGTGCCCCCCGTACCCCACCGGTTCCTACGTCTAAGACTTTACACTTTACACGCAATTTTACATCCAATGCGCTTGTGAATGCTTTACAACAACGTTTTCAAACACCATGCCGTAGATTAGAAAAAAGTCCAATTCTATGCCATAGATCGCTTGTCTGAAATAAAAACTTTCTTGAACAATCTTTTCCCGGTACAGAGGTTTCTTAACTTTTGCAGTGATCTGAAATTTTGGTACTAAGACTTTTGTACAAAACTGTGTATCACAGAGTTAATTTTTGATAATATGTTGATGACACCTTTTCTTCATTTCAATGATTATTTATGTCAGTATCAGGGAAAATCAAAGATAGAACTTATCTTCACTATACTTTTTAAGCTTCTATGATTTTTATTTACAGACAGTTAATTTCAGATCATTTTAAGTCAAAGTTAGAGTTGCTCATTCATATTGTCAATTCAGAAACAAAATAACTCGAGCTTCCAAGGGGAACCTTGAAAAATGCCATTACATCTCAATAAGCTTCATTGCTGCAAAACAATACCAAATGCACAGTTCTCTCTTTAAGTTATCTGTTGACAAAATGTTATCTGTCCCTAGGAGTGCATTACCTTCAATTTTTCCTTTCGTTTTTTTCGACCTCTTTAAACTTTCCTCGTTCTCTAGTCCGAAGGGCGAGAGAGATTTTCAAATATTGTCAAGAATTTTAAAGGGTCTGTTGCATCCAGCATGCCTTGCACGTGTCGTCTCTTGGTTTGCCTTTGTTGTCGCCATTTTCATGGGCCATGAAAATGGCGGCAAACAAAAGCCAACTAAGAGACGACACGTGCAAGGAATGCTGGATGAAACGGACCCTTTAAAACAGTTCAAGACTTAGATTTTTGAGATTTTTTCAAGCTTCTCGAGAATCTCAAAGAAAATTTGTACGGTACTGGATGTTGAATCTCAAGCATTTTTCGAAGATTTTTTCTCAAATTTTAGAATTTTTGTCAAGATCTCTGAGACATTTGGATACTTTTTAGATTTTTTGAGACTTTCTCAATTTTTTTCGGGAATTTCAAATATTTTCGAGATTTAAAGGGAATATAAGCATCTAAAAGTGGCTCAAACCCTAGCCAATTACATTTCGGTATTCGGTATTCCTTTGGATAAGAGAATTGTTCTAAAAAAAAAGTATGGAACAGAGGGAGGGGGGCAAAAGGGATTTGACTGGGAAACCAAAACTATTGGATGTCAAGCGTCATTTTTGCTGTTCTCTTGATCACTGATATTGTTCTCCATGCAAGTCCTCCCCGTCTTATTACGTAAAACGTTATACCGGATCCCATAAATACGGTAGTGACAGCATGATGCATGGGTAGAAAATCTAATTGCAAAGAGCACATAATTGTTCTTGAAGCAGCTTCTGAGCAACAGGGTTCATACTGAAGCCATGGGTCACTAAATCATTTGTGCAGATGTTAAGGGCTATGTCAACGGTAGCTGTTTCTTGCATAGGGCTACATAATTTTACGGCTAATTTTGAACTCCCTTCCGCCCCCCTCTGTTCCATTCTTTATGACAGCTCCCTAAGTCATCCAAATACGGCACGTATCGTAGCTGTTATCTGTTCACGGCTATTTTGATCAAAGGCTTATATATGCTTAGATCCCCCTCAAAAGAAGTTTGATGATCAAGCTACTTTAAAAATTTTCAAAGATCTATTGCAAAATACTTTCTTTGGAAGTTTTATCATTTTTTGGGGCAACTTCTCGGTTGTTTTTAAAGTTTTTGAAGAAGTTTTTCTGTGGGATTTTCAACATATTTTTGGGAGATTCTCGAGATTTTCAAGAGTTTTGAAAATTTAGGAAATTTTTTCAAGATTTTGCAGGATTTCTTATGAAAGCGTAAGATATTTTGAGAATGATCTGTCTCTCACTCTAGTATCCCCTTGGAGCGCCAAATCTGTCATCTTCTTTCCAGCTATTGCCATCACAGTTCATCTTTCTTGTTTGCAGCAAATTGAAACGAAGCAAGAATATTCAATTTGCTTTCAAACAATTTCTTCTTTTTCTCTGTGATTTTCTCTGCCATCATTTTGGTGATTCTTTTAATTTCATCTTCAATGTACACCAAACCTTTCTCTTTTATCTTCTTCATAATACTAACATATTTCTTTCCATTTTCTTTGCTTTTCTTCTCATTTTGTGCATCAGCTACTTTCACAGCTTCCAGGATCATGTCAGAGTATTCCTCAGCATTGGCTTTCACAAATTTTTGTGCCATCTTATCAAGCTCTTCTATAGCTCCAGGCAAGCCTGTTTAAGATTTATATCAAAACATTTTCTGACTGCCCAAACTGAACCATTGCTGAATAAAATTAATGATAACATGTGCTGTCAAGAAAGTAACTAACATACTCTAACATGCTGATTTTTTTCGTATGTACCTAAAAATTATACCGGGTGAGCCAGAAAAAAGTTCCCACCTTTGAAAATTCATAGCACCAAGATTACTCCACAGATTTGAATCATTCAAATTCTAGTTAAAAGCCAAAAGATTGAAGTATTTTTGTGATTTTTCTCACTGTCCTACCAGCACTAGAAGTATTGGTAAATCTAACTTTTTGAAGATTTTATGGCTGCAAAATGACGAAAAAGGGCCTAAAACATTGATCAAATCGTAAGGACTCTATTCAAATCGAACAATAAGCCATGGGCGTTTCATCTCCCTCAAGAGCTATAAGACATCGATTTTCAAACAAATGCGAAAGATTTTCAATCCCAAGGAAGTTAATGCCTAAAGGATATCTCTCACCCATGAGAAATTGCATTTCCTTAATTATTTTGTGCGAGAGCTCATTTATGCATTGATCGATGTTTTGGACCATTTTCCAGTAATCAATCAACCATGAAATTTTTGTAAAGTTGAATTTACCCATATTTGTAGTGCTCGTGAGACAACGAGAAAAATCACAAAAATACTTCAACCTTTTGGCTTTTAACTAGAATTGGAATCATTCAAATCTGTGAAATACTCTTGCTGTTATGAATTTTCAAAAGTGGGAACTTTTTTCTGGCTCACCCGGTATACCAGGTGAGCCAGCAACAGGTTCCCACTTTTGAAAATTCATAGCACAAAGAATATTGCACAGGTTTGAATGATTCAAATTCTAGTTAAAAGCCAAAAGATAGAAGCATTTTTGCGACTTTTCTCGCTGTCTTACCAGTACTAGAAGTATAGGTAAATTAAAACATTATGAAAATTGGTTGCAAAATGGCTTAAAATTGGTTGCAAAATAATAGTTGCAAAATGACTGAAAAAGGGCCTAAACCATTGATCTAATGATAAGGACTCTCCTTACATAGAACAATACGCAATGAGCGTTTCACCTCTCTCAGAAGTTATAAGACCTCGATTTTCAAACAAATACTAAAGATTTTCAGTCCCATGGCAATAACGGTGCAGTGGATCTCTCTCACCCATGAACAATTGCATTTTTTTATTGATCTGTGCGAGGAGTCTTTTATGACTTGGTCATTAGGCTCTTTTCCAGTCATGTTGCAACCATGAAACTTTTAAAAAGTAGAATTCCCCGATGGGTGCAATTCACCAGCGAAAGGTACACCACGCTTGTCCATACTATTTCATAAAACACTCTTTTCTCTGACTTTCTACTTGGCGAAAGACCCCTAATCACAGAATATATGTGAAGGTAGCCTACTCTTAAAGGGTTATCATTGAACCCCAAAGAAATCTGTGCAGTAGAAATAACGGTTCTGCCAGAAGATTGCGATTTTTGCATTGCCATTAATTTCACTGACATGTTTTATTGGAAAACAGTAGGCTATCAAATTGTTTTCAGGCCAATTGAAGTTCACTATTCTTCAGGGTCTCGACTGCAACAGTATTTAACTTTTTTGGGATAGTTTCTTGGGTAAAATGCCCCTTATTTTGAGATTCTAGGTCCTAGGTCCTAAGATTTTGTTTCAAATATGCCCCTTTCTCAGCGAAATCATGGATGAGCATGGTGTCATATTTTCATCAACATTGCACCCACCGGGTAGAATTCACCTTTCAATGCTTGTGAGACAGCGAGAAAAAAGACAAAATACTGTGATCTTTTCGCTTTTAATTAGAATTTGTATCATTCAAATATGTGAAGTAGTTTTTCTGCTATGAATTTTCAAAAGTGGGAACTTTTCTCTGGCTCAACCGGTATATCAAAAATATTTATCGCTCCCGAAGTGTATAATGAATTAATAATTTAATTTATTTTCCTTATTTTATATTTTAAAAGAGCTGAAAAATATCTATTCCATGGATTTGGTGGAATCAACTTGAAAATCAGCATTCAGCTCCACACTGATCGATTGTTTTCAGCCAAACATTTTTCATCAAAGTGGGATTGGTGGGTGGGTTAATGGGTGCAATGGTGTGGCCATCCTCCGTTCGTCCAGCTTCCTTCATTCCCCAGCGTTCATTCTTGTAAACACAAACGATGACAAATACTTTCGCGCCAAACACAAAGAGCCATTGGAGTCGTGGTCTGGATTGGAGAAAGTCTCTCTTCTGTTATGAGGCTTATGGGTCATGGGACAACTTTTCAGATACATTTTGGACAATTTATTTCCAAACTTTTCAATGTGAATTTGAGACCAATAGATTTGTAGAGTTCAATTTATCATTTGTGGAAGTCATGTGGCACCTATTTACCAGATAAATATTGCTCTCCCCAGATCCCTTTTCTGATTGTCAAAATGGTCTTTTATTCCATTCATTTAATAACTCTGACCAAACCACTACTGGCCTGGATTGATTGGTAAATGGATTGATTTATAATTGCTTGATTGTTGGAATGGTTCATTTGCATACATCAAAATAAAATGTTTTGCAAGAAATTGTTTGAAAATAACTTACCAAACCAAAATCCAGTAGCATCTCTCACAAATTTGGTTAATTCTTGTTCAGTGACTGCCCCATTGAAGCTTAGTGGATCTTTTCCTTTCAGGAAGATCTTAAAATGTGGAAAATCTTCTTCTTTCACATTAAATCTATTCATTATGTCCTGGTTTTCCTTCTCTCCCCAGTCTAAGAGGAAATGAAATATCAATCAGTTGTGTGGGGCAGAGGCTGACAAAAGTTTTTGCCGCCTGGCGATGGCAAAACTTTAATCCAGACTTAGCGTGAAAATTTCTTGATTTGACACTGAACTGATTAAGTGGACTGCACAGTGTAGTTTGTGCAAGTTGTACTGTACGTAGAATAGTTCACAGACAACTTATTGAAACTGAGCACATTCGTGAAACCGATAACTTACCGAAAAAGCTCTATTCAGCCCCAGGGGGCTTATTTAACTATGGACCTTGCAGAGGGGGGCTTAATAGAGAGAGGGGCTTATTAGAGAGGGGGGCTTATTCACAAAATCAAGCGACAAGGATATATTTGGTAGCTTTTCAGTTCTTTTATCCCATATTTTGCGGAATCATCATACAATTTTTCTACTCAAATACATAAATTCAACAAGTTTTATCCCAAACCATATCAAAAGTAACATGCAAGGTTGTGTCATTATGTGAATGGAAATATTTGGTAAATTCTAGAACTTTGCATAAGTGGGGGGGCTTATTTCAAATTTTGACTCAGTGGGGAGGGGCTTATTAGAGAGGGGGCTTAATAGAGCTTTTACCGTATTCTCAAAATAACAAAAAACAAAACTTATTTTGCACCAAATCTAAGAATGATTGCTTGGTAGCTTGCTCTAAAGTAAACACAGCAAGTGTAGGTGAAAACTAAAATGCACATGACTTTCTTGATAAGAAGGTGCAACATGGGACCATGCAGCCATTGGGCTGGTAGGGGCTAAAGCCCCCACCCTACTTTTTTCAAAGACACAGGTTGAAATTTTTCTCACATTGAGAAACTTTTGTTTGGTGATGGTGAGACTGAAGTCATATGTTTTAGATATTTTCCCGAAGAAGCAACAAGTTTTAGGTCCAAAGGATCTTATAACCTGAAACTCTTGATGTAAAATTTCCTCCAGTGTTCCAGTGGCAATTTGGCTTTCGTCTGAACTGAAACAACTTGATGTTGTCTGATAGTGATGCCATAAAATGATCTTATCAAAGTTGTTATGAATGTGAAAAGACAAATTTTCAATGGCCAACTACAGTAAAAACCCACACATAAGAACCTTCATTTATTAAGAACCTATAGCCTGAAATTGTATGTTTTGTACCCAATAAATAAGAACCATTTCAGCCTGATATTTTAACTAGGTTCTTAATAAAGGGTATGAAATTTCATTCTTTCATTCAATTGGAAATATATTTGTTTGCAACCTGTTTGTCAATCAACTTCTTTCATGGATGGACTTCAAAACATATACAGAACTGTGATAGGCAGGGCATGCAGGAGTAAACTGGGTAAAACTTGAGGTAAGGATTGATCAGGAGATGAGAAAATTCATCCCCAAGCACTAAAGGACTTTTCAGGTTAGGTTCTTATGTGCGGGTTTTTACTGTATGGCAAACTGGCAATATGAAGACAATTGCAAAAGGTGTTTTCCAATGTTCCGAAGGGCGTGGTCTCAAGAATTTTTGGGCAAGCAACCAAACTTCATTTTTGCTTGCTTTGATTGCAACTCAGCCCCTCCACTTTCAAATTTCTGCATGGTCCTGGGTGCAACCAAGTTCAGTTCAGTTCAGTTCAGTTCATATGATTTTAATTAATTTAACCAAAATGCAACCAGCTCAATGATAGATTGACCTGGATGATATCTTGCACAATATTTTTCAATTTCTTGATACAAGCCTCTTGGTCAAGTCTCATAGTTAAAGGTACTACCGCAATTCAGTATATTTTCTAGATATACTAAGCGTTCAGATGCGGCCATGTTTGATGGCAACATCAACTCAGCCACTTTAAAAAAACTGCACAGCCTAAACATCTTACGGTACAAAAATTGCCCAGGTGTGGCATTCCATTCCCCTGTTCCCAAATGTTGCCAGCCTCTGGTGTGGGGGCATAACAAAATATGGTTTTCATATTTTTTTTAAACATGTTTATAATGTCAGCAAAGATTCAAGCTTCTTTTCAACAAAATTTACAAACATTTTGTCAAAAAGCCATTTGAAACCATACCTGCAAGTAACAAAACCCATGAGACACAAGTGCTGCCCAAAGGCAGTCCATCCCCCATGATGAAAATAACATCAATTGGATCCCCTTCGTATATCCCAGACGTTTGTGCTAGTTCACTTTATCCAAAGAAACCAGTGTCATTGAGACTTAATGCAGCACAACTAAGCAGTATCTAAGCTCCAAATATTACTCACAACCCAGATTGGAAAGTTTGCAGAATGCGCAGGGGATCTCTCCTGCATCCAAATTGCTTGCGCGGCTGTATTTGTGTCACTAAACAATAGTTCTATTGTTTCCTTTTGTTGTTTTACAAAAATTTCGCGGCTGGAACCGCGGCTGAAATTTAAAGTGCGCGGCCAAGAAATCGGCCGCGCAAGGCAAACTTTCCAATCTGGCTCACAACACAGTACCACAGTACTATCAAGATTTTTTCAAACTGGTTGTCTAAGGAGGGGGCTTTCTTAACCAACGTTTGAATAAATGTACCTGTTGCTCCAACTTCTGCAATCAAAAGATCTGGATGAGAGACAGCTTTCATTGCAAATTTCTTGAATTCATCTTCTTTCTCTCCATAAGCGTATTTTTTATCAAATTTCACAAAAGTTGCTTTATGCAATCCAATGATCTGAGGAAAGATGACAAAAACCCTTTGATCACAACATTGCAACATATGATGTTCCATGAAACCTTCAAAACTGACAAAAACAGGCCTAAAATCATGAATAAATTTGCTGCCTATACTGCAACGGCTTCTACATGTTATCCTATTGGAAAAGTGACATCCTTAGGAGCATGTCAACATCATTCCAGGTGATTTTATACTCCAAAGAGAATAACACATACTGCATTTGTACAAATTGTTTCTAATATGGATTTGTACATGTCGATCATTACATAATATATTTGCCAACCAAATCATGATGCTTGATGCTATTCTGCGAGCATAGCACTTGGCCTTTCAAAAAAATGGAGATTTTTTTTACTTCCTCTATTTCTATTTCTCTTCTCAGTTTTTGCATAACCCCTTTTGTGCAAATGCAGACAACAAGTCAAGTCAATTTACGGCCATGATGAAAAGGTCCTAAATGGCGACATTACTCTAAGACGCGAAGGCCAAGCACGAAAGGCCGGTAAAATCGTTAAATATTTAGATCCACTTTCAAACTTCAATTTTGAAGTCAAGAGGCAAGCAATGGGCCTAAGTCCATCATAAAAGCTTTTGTACATACTCTCGAGTACCGAATAATCGTCCCCCCCCGCTTATTAATTTTTCAAAAATTTTCCAACCCCCCCGCTCTTATTCCAACCCCCCCTTTTATTAATTTTTGGAAAAATGAAATGGTAGTTAACAAATTTTCTGAATAAACGCAAGAAAAAGTCTCAATAAGTGCATTCAACAGAACCAGAGTTCATAAGTAACTGTATCAGTAACATCACTGTTCACATGAATATATAAAAGATACGTGTTTACCTAAGAAAACGACTATTTTCTATTTCTCCAAGCACCCCCCCCCGATTATTCCAACCCCCCCGATTATTGCCATATCGAACCATTTCCAACCCCCCCGATTATTCCCACCCCCCCGTTTATTCGGTACTCAAGAGTACCCTATCATAGTGATAAATTAATCATTACCTTATCAAAAGTGACACTGTCAAGTGATACGATTCCTCGATACTCAGTGAACACAAAAGAGAAAATCGAAGTCAGGAAAATTGCTTGCACAAGAATAGCAGCCATCGTCTTGAATGTTTCGCTCGAGTCTTGATTCGAGAATGTTCACCTTTTCAATTCAAAATAGTTTAGACTTCTTGGTAAATTCTGATTGGTTGATAATGGTCATGTGATCAATAAAGACAAAGGAATCTTTTCAGAAACCTGGGTCGAGTCTCAATATCGAATTTTGGCGCGAAAATTTTATTAGTTTTGTTGTTGTTGCTGCATTGATTGACGTGAGGAAGAGAACTGTGACACGTGACAAGCAATCTTTGTGCCAGCCAACAGTCCGGAAAAGCGTCCCAAGTACCAATTTCGATCTGGGCAGCAAGTTAACCTTCCTCTTTGCTCGGATGTGGTCATTTTATGCAGCAACGTGTGCAGCAAATGGCAGCCATGGTCTATGAAGAAATGTTTCACCAAAGCAAAGGTTTGTAAATATGATTTGATTATCTTTGGCCTAATTTGTTGTGGGCGTGGATGGCCTAGGCCTAAAGGCTGAATGAATTTGTTTCTCACCGTACGAGAAATGTTGCATCGGCAATCAGTCATTCCCTTTAGAAATATGCTTCAACCTAGTCTAAATCTAACTCAAAGTCTGTATTCGGGTAATTTTGTTCTCCTGAAAAAGCCTCTCGCAGCAAGAATTCCACCAAGAAAGACGAGGCCTCTTCAAAACGGCAGACATTTTTAACCAACGCTGATTGGTTTATAGTTGTCATGTGAACAGAAAATAACAAAAGAACAATCGGAGTGCTGGGTCGAATCTTTTGTTTCGACATTAAATTTTGGCGGGACACATTGACCAAGAGTTGCACATATGCGGAAAAGAAATGTAACACATCAGATCTTGTGCCAATATTGTCCCAAGTGTCCCAAATGCGAATCTGGACAAATCTAAGAGTGTCTGGGCAACTAGTTAGCCTTCCTCTGGTCAGAATTATTGTCAAATGTGTTACTTGTTGTTTGGAGTCAGCATGCTGCAAATTTTGACAAATATTGAGGAGATTTGTATGGAAGGAAAATTATCTTTTGTGTTCCAGCTTTCATGACCAAGGATGTCTGCTAACTTTGTTTACTCCAAGAATGTGTAAAATGTCTTGTATGTACATATAGGTATGTATGCAAAATGTCACATGTAGCAATGTGGTAAAACACATGAAATGTGGGTGGGGTTTTTTAAAAGTTCATATAAAACTGCTGCAGATGGTGTTATTACAGGGTTATGGTGCGGCTGCGGCTGGCAGCAGGTGAAGCAGCGCAGGGAAGGTCTTTCCCATGCAGTACAAATAATGCAGACTGGTCTGGGAGCAGCCCACCTGAGTGAATTTCTAGGTCTATGTGTAAAAATGAAGGAAATGAAATAGCAACGTTTGGACCTGTCCAAAAATGGGACATAATATTCACACAGCATATGTTCTCAAAACACAATGGCTTCACAGTAGATTCTGTTTATTTGTATGTCTGTCTGCCTTTTTGTCAATGACATCACTGGGGTTTACAGCAGAAATTAGTGCATGCACTGTGAGGAAGGTATGGCAATATTATCTTACTTGTGCACCACAAGAACAGCTTTACTAGATTTAGTTTCAGTTCCATTTATTCATCATTCAATCTAGAATACAATTCTAAAATTATCAAACTATTAATTTACAAACAATATTATATTAAAGAAAATACACTACTACACACATACAGAAAACTTAAGATAATTTAACTTAACAGAAAAATTTAACAGATAATATGAATAAAAAATGCAACGATACTAAAGAGAAAACACCATTAAGACCCCAAAAAACTTTATACATGATTGTATTTAAGATTGATTGATTAAGGAGGAGCTCTCTAAATAGGTTTCAGTGAGAGAGAGCCACCCCCCCCCCCCACAATGAAAATAGAAAAAATAAAATGTTTATAAAAACAATAACCAGAGCCAGATATGCAGTCAAGATGATGATTGATATGAGAAGTAAAGTTCTTATTTATAATGGCTTATAGAAGGAATTGGTTAAGTGTCTTACTTAATAAATAGACTGACTGAAACAGAGCTAGCAGCACATATGAATAATAAGAAAGTATTCTGAAGTTTTGAACAAAAGTACTGAATCGTTTGCAAACCATTAGTGTTTTTAAAGGATTTGAAAAGGTCATCTCTACTTGCACAGTCAATTGGCTTAGGGCCTGTTTATATGAGGAAAAACACCTCACCTGTCAGACCCGGGGCTGAGAGGTGAGATTCCACCTTCCTATAGAATCCTTTGTATTTTCACTTCGCGTTTACATGACAAATGCAACACCACCGGTATAGTGAAATCCCACCTCACCAGAGGTGGGATCTCACCTGGGTGAGGTGAAATTTTTCCATATAAATGAAACACTACCGGTATGGTGAGGTAAATTGAAATTATTCGTTGATTCTCATTGGTCAGTTCGATCTGATTTCACGGAAGAGAGACTTTACTCCACATCGCCTCTCAGCCCCGGGGCTGACAGGTGAGGTGAAATATCTCATATAAACGGTGGCTGAAATTTACCTCGCCTCTCAGCCCCGGGTCTGGCAGGTGAGGTGTTTTTCCTCATATAAACAGGACCTTAATTGAAAGGCATGGTGGTATACCAACAAATTTGCCACCCAGTTGTGGTTTTTTTTTTGCAGTTTCATGGTTCTAGTAATTCAGGAGATTCTTATATGAAAGGAGGACAAGGATGAGGATGATGATGACGATGATGATGATGATGATGATGGTGATGATGATGATGATGATGATGATGATGATGATGATGATGATGATGATGATGATGATGATGATGATGATGATGATGATGATGATGATGATGATGATGATGATGATGATGATGATGATGATGATGATGATGATGATGATGATGATGATGATGATGATGATGATGATGATGATGATGATGATGATGATGATGATGATGATGATGATGATGATGATGATGATGATGATGATGATGATGATGATGATGATGATGGGTGCAAAGTGAAAAGTTGATATAAAATGACAAAAATTAACTGTACGGTTACACTAAATATCAAAAGGACTTCAAGACAAGTTCTGCAGCACTAGCCTACTCTTGGGTGCCTAATACAGGGGGACTCTTATTGATTTTCAAAAATTTTTTTCACCTCCCGGATTAAGACCACCCTGTTTATCAACTTTGGCAAAAAAAAAGTGTTTAAGGCTCAATATGATTTTTATACGAATTTTTTTTTGAAAAACAACAAGGCATTGCAATGTACTCATAAACTGATTGGAATGTTTTTCTTTCAGAAAAAAAGTTGAAGAAAAAGTTCGTTTTTGTCAAACGTACAACAGTGGTACATGTTCTTGTTTATCAAAACGTTCCCATCACCCTGTTTATTAAGACCCCCCTGTATTAGGCATCCAAGAGTAAGAACTGAACATTGTGGTGAATAAAATTGAATCATATGGTTTGATCAAGCAAAAACTGAAGTGAACAGTCCTTGGTCACTGACTATCAGTCACAAAAATAGGCTTTGTTTGCTGCGCTGCAAGGAACTAAACAGCTACATTTATGGTGTGCTTCAACAGGTAATAAATTGCTCATTGCTAGTTATTTTTTGTATCATTTAAACATCAAATTTTATTTCTGGGGGTTGTGTGATGTCAAAGTTTCAAGTTCCCTGTGCAGGTATGAAACTGCTGTGAAAAATATTCAATAAAATCATTAAGTGTCTTGTTGTTGTAATATCAAAACCTACAGAAAATCGAGTGAATGTCACTGAAGCTCCTCATCAGCTAAATTGGTATAAAGGTGTTTAAAGTACCCAAAGGGTGTCAATGTAAAGCTAAAGTGAAACTGCTTTGAAAAATTTTCAATCGAATTTTAAGTGTCCGGTTGTTTCAAAAAATTGCAGAATATCAAGTAAATATCGCTGAAGCACCTTGTCAGCAAACTTGGTTTAAAGGTGTTTGAATGTCAAAAAGGTTGTTTCATTTTTGCCAAAATTAGCAGTTGCAAAATGAAATGTCAACTGGACAACTCATCAGTCATTTGAAAATGGAAAGGGTATATTCCACTTACTTAAAGTAGAAAGTTTGTTTCGCAGATAACAGTCAAACAAACCATATAATTCTCTTGGTTATTTTCCTGGGAAGCTGTTTACAAAGATCGCTCAGAGATGGTCCGTAGTCATTAAATTGCATCATTATTCCAAACATAAGATATATGTATATATTCTGTTCATTTGATCTTTATCCATGAGTGAGAGAAAACTTGTCATTTTGACACCTTGAAGGGCGGTTTATGCGTACTTCTATTGCCTTAAATCAGGAAATTTACCAAACGAGACCAACTAATATCGCTTCTCAAGTTCCTGCTGAAGCATCCTCGCAATAAAATCATTGATGACTTAGTAATTTTCATATTAGGCAGCTAGAAAATCATCCGTTTTTCCTGTTTCAGCAACGCCTACCACTCCTATTTATCACATCAATTTTGGGCATTGGTATTCGTTACCAATACAATTCAATGTTTCCTCGTGTTTATGTAATCTTTTGTCTTATTTTTTACCGTTTGCTTCCTTGGAACGTAAGGCCAAAAATAGATGGCCAATATTCAGATGGCATCCCCAAGTTTGGATATGTTTTCATTTCCATTCAATACAGTTATATAATCAACCAGACTCGTTCCGTATGTCCCTCTAACTTACACTTGTTGTTGTTGTTGTTATTGTTGTTGTTGTTGTTGTTATTGTTTTGTTGTTGTTGTTATCGCTTCTGGTGCAGCGACAAGTCTGCGGTTGGAGCGAAACAAGAGACTTTTGGGATGAGTCTAACAATAAACTCCACGAACTGTTAAAGCTGGCAAGAATGATTTTCGGATTAGTTTCACGAGAACCAACAACACAGCTTTTTCCAAAGAAATTCATACAGAGTAACTTCTATCAATTTGTGTTACTGTAAAGGGCTTGTGCAAGGTAAAAAAGCCTGCTTTTGCAAAGTACAAAACAATCTGAAATCGTTCGATTATCTTAAGATTCCTAGCGAGAAAGCAAAATCTTCCTGTCCTCACGACGCTTCCAACAACACAGACTTTTGTTGATAAGAAGTAAAAGGATGAATAGTTTGGTCGAGGCTACACAAGATTACTGTTACTTTTTCATAATCTTTCCATCTTTCGCTTTTGATATGAAAAGATCAAAACATATATCCTAGTGATCTTTTGTTTCAATATTAGACTGAGTTCTATTTTGATGAAGCTTGCTTACTCAAAGCATTCGTAATGTCTAATCTGTTTCTTTTTTTGTAGACGGAATCAGAATTCGAAACCATCATCCTTCGTTGTGATTGGACAAGATTTGGCGTTCTTGGATGTGATTGGACGAATATGTGTCATGTGTCTGTCAATCAAGAGAAAAGGAATCTCCTGCTACCGGTTGATTCTTTTGCTTCTGGGAAAGAAAACGAAATGGTATGTGGGAATTGTCTATTAATGTTTGGTCACTTTAATTCACACTGTCAACCTGTTCACCTTATTATGTAATAAAATGATATGGTTAATAGCGTGTGAAAGTCTTGCAGGCATATAAGGTACATGCTGTCATACACGTGAAAACTCTTTCTTCGAGGTTATTACATAAGAAATGACAGTTACTACATTAGGGTGACAGACTTAATATTTCGAGAAATCAACGAAAGGTAGGAAAGTTTCGAAGAAAAAATGGCGGTTTCAACATTTTGAAATTTAACAGTGCTGTAGAAGGAAATCCATCACTCGTAGAAGCCCCGTGGCAGCCACTGACGAGATTTTTCCCCGCCATTTACCAGAACAAACTACCCTCTCCACTCCAGTGTCCAAATGGTCTATTTGACAGATCGGCAAAGAAGTTGTTTGGCCCTCGGTTGGGTCAGTCGATTGAATAACTTATAAGGATGCCGAATCTACTTATGGTGAACTATTAGAAAAGGACTATGCCGTTACTATTCATACAAGGAACCTTCAATTACTTATGACTGAGATGTACAAAACCAGAAATGACCTGAATCCTTATTTCATGCAGGAAATTTTCTTTGAAAATGAAAGTCATTACAATTTGCCTAACAATAACGCATTCGTTCAACCTAGGGTGAGATCGATGGGTAATGGCACAGAAAGCGTCAGATTTAGAGGTCCGCAACTATGGCAAATCCTTGCTCAGTTTAAAGCAAATATAAAACATTGGAAGGGAGAAAATTGTCCATGCAAGCTGTGACGCACTTTCATTCTGAACTTGGGCTTTTATGATGTTTTTATAAGTTCGTTTTCAAGGACCGAGATACAATCTTTAACTTGAGGGGGCCATGGGCAAACTGGGTTACGAGCAAAGCCAGGCACAACCTTGAAGGGGGTCTGGGGGTACTCCCCTGGAAAATTTTGAGACCACTTCCTTCAAATTTGCTTAAAACAACGCTAATTTTTGTTCCTCAGTTAACTTTACTGGTAAATCTACGTTAGGATGTACACATCCCCGATAAAAGTAAACAGCCTAATTTACCAAAGGCCACGGTAGGGTTAATAGCATCATGTTTCTGGTGTGAAACAAGTTTCTTAGCTTGTAAATACCCCCGAAAGAGCTTCCTAGACTATTGAAAGGTAGAAATTGAACTATACATAACAAGGAGTTCCTATCTGATATTCTGAAATACTAAAATGATAAAATAATAAAGGTTTATACTGCAGCAACTACTGAAATTTTTGAGGGGGCCATGGCCCCCCTGGACCCCCTGTATCTCGGTCCTTGCTCGTTTTATTGTATACTTTGATGAATTGTAAATAGTTTTAAATAGTTTTCTATCTTTTATCCACACTTTGTAATCTATATATTTTTAGCGTTGGAATTAATTAGCTAAATATTTTAGCTATCATTTTGTTTTGTTGCCAACGATAAAGAAATTGATAATAATAATAATAATAATGATAATGATAATGATAATAATAATAATAATAATAATAATAATAATAATAATAATAATAATAATAATAATAATAATGGAAGAAGAAATGGAAGACATGGACAGGAAAACAAGGAAAATGCTATCACGTTACGGTGCCTTGCACCCAAGAGAAGACGTTGAAAGGCTGTACATCAAGCGTAAAGCAGGGGGCAGAGGGTTAATGAGCGTGAAAGATTGTATCACGCTCGAAAAGGCCCAGTTAAGTGAATATGGAATGACAAGCGAAGATAACCTTCTGAAAGAGGTTGCAGTTGAGCTTGACTGTCAAAAGTTTGTGAGCCCAAGGATGAAAATTGAACTCACCAATCAAAGGAAAAGGAGATGGAAAGAGAAGGCACTTCATGGACAATACTTTCGGGATGTTCAAGATGTAGCTAGTGATCAATCTTGGGACTGGCTGAAGAATGGAAGAATGAAGAGAGAAACAGAAAGCTTGGTGTGTGCCGCACAAGATCAGGCCTTGCATACCAATGCAATCAAATCAAAGATTTACAAAGAAAACATTAGTCCTTTGTGTCGTCTATGCAACAAACATTCTGAGACCGTAATGCATTTGGTAAGTGGATGTGAAAACCTTGCACAGAAAGATTACAAGAAAAGACATGACAAATTTGGTCTACATATTCATTGGCTACTCTGTTGCAAATATGATATTGAATGCAGCAAGAACTGGTATGAACACAAAGCCAACAGCATAGAAGAAAACGAGAAAACCAAAAATTCTTTGGGATGTTACTATCCAGACAGACAGAGTAATTGAGGCAAGAAGACCTGACATCGTGGTTATTGACAAGGCAAAACAAAACCTGCCAAATAATTGATATTGCCGTACCTTCAGATCAAAACATTACAAAGAAAGAGAAGGAAAAGATTGATAAGTATCAAGAATTAAAGTTGGAAATCATGAGAATGTGGAGCGTTAAGGCCTGGGTAGTGCCAATCGTCGTTGGAGCCCTTGGTTGTACAACAAAAAAGCTTGAAGAATATTTAAAGAACATTGGACTTCCTAGGATAAATTCAAGCTTACAAATGTCTGCCTTATTAGGAACAGCAAATATCCTGAGGAAACCCCTTGATATCTGAGGCACGCAATGTGCTTGTTTCAAGGAAGAAGAACTCCTTCCATGACTCAGTAAAATGTATTGGAAGTGTATTTGGAATGAAATAATAATAATAATGATAATAATAATAATAATAATAGTAATGATAATAATAATAATATTAATAAAACATTTTTGAAATCATCAAATTTTGAATCTTCAAGAGTTCTTTCTAGTTTCTTTACGAGCTCCATCTTGACTTCCTGCACAAACATGAACATTTCAAAACGAAGTTTCTTGAAGCTTTTAAAGGTATATATTACCAGTGATGATGATGTTAGTAGGAAAAAGTGAGCATGAAATAGCAATTTGCTTGGGGTTTCTTTGACACGTAGAACGAGGATAAAGACGACAATCATGTTCATGTTTTTTATCATGCGATTAATGAAGTGACATATCCAGTGGTAAATAATGTAGGCCAAAGGCCTGAAAAAATTCGACTCAAATCATTTTTAATAATATTCAGAACGTTTCGAATCAACCATGATTCATTATCAACCCATGAAGCCTAGAGTAAACAAGTTATTTATAATCAACATGTATTATCAAGATAGATACAAAACACTTAAACTTATGTAATTAAATTGTCAAAGGAGAAAAACACCGAGAAAGAATGTACCCTGGGGAAAAACTAGAAAAGACAGAGTGGAATTGACGACTGCTATGAATTCAATGATGGCCGATCTCGTGCTATTAGTAAACTCTCAAAAATTAGTAAGTCAAACTCCCTAGAGGCCCTAGCAATGATGCTAAAATCGTCGAGGGAACCGGCATGTCCGGTCCTACTGATGTGGTCTTTCACGGACGAAAAGCTTCCAACAATGGGTTTCTTTGACAATTAGATAATGAAGTTTCTTAAAGGCACACTGTCGTGGTTGTGATTGGCTATTTGTGATGCTGAATTGAAAAACAAAGCTCTGGCCTTTGAGTAATTACCAAGCCTTTATGCGCTTGGATCATGCTTTATTTCGAAAATAAAGGGAATCAGATCATTATTATCTTCGTGAATTTCACTGTACAGCGAAATCATTGAGCCTTGCCTAATTCTTTTCTTCTTGATTGTCTTGTTTATCCAAGCAGCACCACACGAGAGTGTGCCTTCAAGGCAGATTTCCATTCAGTGCGTTTTGTCGCGCGTGCAACAATTTGCGATCGATTTGCAGCCTGGGCATGGTACTTTCGTTATTTGATGGCACGATCAGAGCGCCGATCGCACAAAAAATAGAAGCTAATCATACTTTTGCGATCGATTGCCAGCGTTGTAACGGACCCAGCAGAGAAAGTTAGGCCAGAGCCAGACGATGTGAGCATTTGCTCTGGTTCCTCTTATTCTTCTCGTTTTCATCCTCTCCTTCGTAGGTGTAGCAATAGCTTTAATCGTCTATTAATAGCAGCCATCTTTGACCACGTTATCATTTGACTTTGGAGAGCTCGGAGATGCTTCCGCACTACTTATGGGAATTGAAAGGAAGTTGTGCGATCGCTAAAAGTTGATAGCTAACTGTCACACGCGCGACAAAAATTACTAAATAGAAATCCGCCTTTAAGTTCTTAGTGACCCGCGAGTTTCTTATAAAGAAACAGATATGTAATGCTGTATTATTGATACCGTTGAGGGACTGATCGTTTTCCTCCACAGTAGCCAGCTGTTGTGTAATCGCGTTCCATGGAGACAAGAAAGCTTAGTTCTTAAATCTCTCTAAAATAGCTCCATATGTATAGATTAAAGTATTCACCTGCTTGGCTTAGATCGCCCACAAAGGTTAAGAAGTGCGAATACAAGATGGTTACTTTCAAAAGAGTGTAATCTTTCGCTTTCGATTTCTTTTTTACTGTGGTGACTGTTGAGTCTAGAGAGTATACGGTAAAAGCTCTATTAAGTCAATAAGCCCCCCTCCCCCCTCTGAGGAGTGACTGCGTACATCTGAGCAATAATTATGCAAAAATTGTAATGCCGTCTGCTCGGTTTCTGAATCAAATAAACAAAATCCGCGAGACACCACTTTAGATTTACCCTTCTTCTTTCGTTATAAGCACGCACCTTCTCTTAAAAATCTCCCTTCGCCCGCACCAAACGGAGTTTGCCATACTGGTTTCAGGGCAACTTTGCGGCTTCGTTTGTTTTGAATATCTGCTTGAGAGAATTTCTTTCGTCTGCATTCGCTAATCGCTTTGAATTGAGGTGTGAACCAAAGCGACTGATATTATTGTATTACAAAATCTGCCCTTGTTTATCGATATTTAAAATTTCTTTAAAGTCTTTCAAAGAAATAGGTCATCAAATGTTATACTGACATCTTTAAAGATTCGGAACCTTTGCTGTCCATGATTATTTTTGCCATGGAAATATGAATTAAATGCAATTGTCTCTTTCAGGAATAGTATCTAAATGCACTTTTGGTTCTCATATAAGCCCCTTACTAGACTGATTACATGTCGTAGTTGATAAACTGATAATCGCCATAACTACGACTCATGATCAAGCTATTCGAAAAATCGGGCAGTGGAGGCCAGCCTTGTAAGGATAGTTCCAGTTCCGCGGAATACACATAAAGCGGGTGTTCATGATGGTGGGTAAATTATCAAGCATGTCTTTTGATCTGTCTTGTTGTTCTTTCTTTGCCAGATAACTCCCAAGTGCTCCCGTCTCTTGATGGCATTCTTTCATGCATTCATTATGGGCTCGAAAAACAAAATCATTTTGTGCAATCGACTTTTCGTATAGCATAGGTCGCAACGCTGATCCTCTCTCGACGAATCAGATCACAAGTAGAAGGTCCTGCGATCTGATCGGTCGCGCCATTTTTGCGGCGATTTTGGCTGGACTTTCAGTTAGTTTGATTATCAGGCCCAGATGAAGCGCAGTGGCGACATCCTATTCAATGAACGAAGCGGAAACTGGGACTGAGGTCTAAGCCTAAGCCCCTTACTTAGCCTAAGCCTTAGCCCCCCAGCCTAAGTCTAATCTAAGCCCCTTACCAGGAATTTGCTAATTTCTGGCTTTACAAAATGTCCAACTTTTTTAGGGCAAGTACTTCGACAAAAATCATCATGTTGATCGGCTCATATTTCAATTAAATTCACAGTTAAATTTAGTTGGCAAATCCATGTTATGATGTATTAGTAACCAGTCCATGAACAAGAAAGTTGACAAGTTCATGTTATGATAAATTAGTACGTTTCGAACCTTCCTAGGTCCATCCCCTGTGGTCCATCCTCAGCAAGTTTACTGGGTGGAATTACGATTAAACACTGGATGAAGATACACGCTGGTTAGAATTTAACTATGAAACTGATTGAAATATGAGTCAGTCAACATGTTTCTTGTCGTCTTATTAGCAATTTTTTTATTGACCTTTTGCTCAGTGGTAACAACAGCAAGCAGAAATAGTGGCCTGTCGCCTGTTGCCTCGTAGTGTGCATTGGAAGAGAGGCCGACTCGTTTCGTGTTTCACAAAAAGGAACGCAGCCTGAATTCTGCTGATTTGAAATACACGTTTTGTTATAAGAAACTTGGATAAGGCCATAGCACTACTATGAAATTTTGTCCATTTTAGTACTAAAAGTTTCCTAATTGGTTTCTCATTTTTTGAATGCATGAATTGTCAATGTGGTCGCTAACACTACTGCAGATATGTTTCTTGATATTTAAAATATCATATAGGAATAAACAGTGTTCAGTTATGTTGAAAACACAAATGGTTAGATAATATTGCCCAATAATAAAGTTTCAACGATATATTTGCTATAAAATTCATGCTTTTAACTTTGAAAAGTTTCTTAGTACTTCTCAGACATAGTACTAGAGTTTCTTAAAATTTTGGCCATCTTAGTACTAGCTTCTTATAAACCAGTTTCTTATAAAAAAACGTGTAGTTGAAATCCAATCTCGTGTTTTCATTTGATATTTTACCTTGATGGAAATAACTTTGTGTCATTTTTTCAGTTGCAAAATCATGCGATATGACGTCATAGATTAAAATCCAAAATCCAATTCCAGCTATTGCTATTCTTCTGATCAACCAGGACCTCCCCTCGCTCGTCCATGCTTTTGTCATGATTTTTTTGTTTCCAAATAGTCCAAAGTTTATTATGATTTGCCATGATTTTGCAGTTTTAGCTGTACATGGGGAAATAAAAAATACCCCACTTTTTTCAGAGCCTTCAGCTTGCCACCCTACCGAGCTTTGTTCCCATCGAATTCTACTGAAAGTGGATGTTTGGCACGGGACGGGGGATGTTCTTCCATTGTAAAGGTACCTGGGGGGATGTGCCTGGGGAGGTACCTGGGGATGTGCAAGATCTACTGCAATAGATCATCCAGAAAATCAAGAATCTAGAAGCGACCAGAGGTTACTTCGAAGTTAAGAAACTTTAAATTTTCGTTGCGATTTTGTAAATTAAAAGTACATAGTTGACCAAATGATTCTAAATGCATGATTTTGTTGTGTTGTGGTTCTTTCTTGTGATGATCTAGGCTGGAATAGCTACATTGACGGTCCTCCGAGGATTATGATGAATTGTGGAATTCATCTTTATGAAAATTAAGAAACTCTACAAGAAACTTTACCATGAAAACTGAGCCCAAAAAGTTAAGGAAGCCAACTTTCTGATAAGAAGTGAGTGTACCATAGAATCTCGAGAAATGACATTTATTCATTTCAAATGATTCCTTGTTATGGTTTGTCTTAAAAAACGCCTTCGTAAATCAATGTTGGTTTTGTAAACACCACAATCCAGACGTGGTAACTAGAAGTAACTAAAAGTTATCAACTGCGCGCACTCTAAGATATTTCTGAACTCAAATAAAGCCACACTAAATTCGTAAATGACTTTTTTGCTGTTCCCTTGAACTGGATTTAATTGTTCCATTATTCCCTATTCCATGTTTTATGACTAGAAGAAGGGTGATGAAAGCACGGTCAACAGATTATTGTGCTGAGTTAATCCTATTGACGAGCATTTATTTGCTCGATTTGCTGCGTCGTCGCCAGGGAGATTAAGTAGGGAGAGGAAACGCGCATTGACTTGCGTTGAGCGAGGTAGTATGCAACCTCCTTCGCAGCGCAGCGCTCGTTTCGCAGTGGAGACAAGATGGAAAAAGACATGCGTTGTGGAGAGGCCGGCTCTGTTTTGGATTGGATCCTCCCAAGGTTTGTACAATTTTAAGTTAGGTAAAGAAATAATTCTTTGTTTAGTGCTACACTTTGCCAATCCAGCTTGTTTCAGATCTCATTAAGACTTTCGTTGCTCTGTTTTGACTCATTTTCTTCTATGGCAATTTAGGCCATCACAACTTTTCGATCACGACCAAGCACGCACTTTGCTGATAACTGCTGTGCCCATGCATGCCCATGCTAGCGTATACCATCTTTTGCTGAGGAAATCCATATGCTTGAAGACTGTGCAAAAATTTTTCTGATACTTTTTGATACTTTTTAGAAATAAGAAGCTTTTCGTGGGGTACTCAGTTCTACTGCCTTCGCTTCTTTGCGTCACCGCGCATCACCGCACTTCTCATGCTTCTGTAGTCGAAGGTGAGGATTCGAGAACAGGCTGTTGTTAAATTGTTCAGCGTTTGTTTACAACTGAAAAATTTTTTTCACTAGTCATGTTTTTGTGAAGTATACAACATCTGATAAATCTGAGTAAGTTAGCTCAGTTAGCCACTTAAGTAGTTTGGCAGTTTTACATAAGAGCAGGCTTGCGGATTGTTTTGAGTTGGTTTGGGCAAATCGAAACGAAATGGAAGGAACTCCTGAAAATTTTTGCAGTGACGACGAAGGATAATTGGCCAAGCAATGTTTGGCAGGCATTACAACTACAAGTCCTGTTAAGAAAAGACATGTTTGTGAAACAGATATTCAGAGGGAGGGATACAAAATTGTTAATGTAAAAGCTTATTTTGCAAAGGAATACCAATGGTACCTCTTCAACCTGAAGAATTGTTGATCTATGTCTGCCTTAGACTGCTGTTTCCTGAAACAGCTATGCCCAATGTTATTCTATGGAGAATATGGTCCAATTGCAAATGTAGTTTCTAAAGTGTTCAACATTGAATTAAAGATATGCGATCTTTATATGATTACATCTGCAGAGCTAGAAATAATATGGCGTAGAATGTAGGAAAGGCAGATAAGGAGCATCTTAGATGGGGCAAATTCAAGGAATAAATTGAGATTTGTAAACAGGAGCATGAGAAGGAGTTGCTTGACAGCGCTCATAGAGCAGAGTGGTGACATTGACCTTGAAATTGCAAACATTCTAGAGAATGATTATCAAAATTGTGCAAATGTGAACAAACACTGTGAAGAAGGAAAAACTGTTGAAGATCTTTTAACTCCTGAATTCAAAGAATGTTTCCCTGGATGAACATTTGAAAGTGACCAGGAAAAATAAAAAATGTATTTTGTTTTTTTCATATCAAAGGGCTATACTCAAACTGAAATAGTTTTATCTGAGAAAACAAAAGAATGGGAGATAGTTTTTGAAGTCAAAAAGCATTGCACAGAATCACTGGGATAGTGCACCCTCTAGCTGAATGAATTCCACAAATGTTGACTTTTTCAAATCCAACAGAATACATTAGACTAAATTTAGGCATGCACATATGGTACACTTCCGGAAAAATACTATATATCTGTCAGCCAACTTCAAAGACAAATGACATTAAGTAACCAAATATTTTTTTGCCAGCCATATTTTGTGTAATAAAGTTAGAATGAGTTTTGTCTTTCAATTGACAGACAATGCATTGAGAAGACTACTGATGTAAAAGCTGGATAAACTATTACATCAACAGACCAAATTGGTGCATTCTAAAAGATTCTGCTGGTACAAAGTCTGTTGGCTGCGGTTCCTCAATTATTGCTGTCATCATGAACAAGCTGTTCTTGGTACTAATGTTCAAAGACTCGTCACTGACTGAATTTGTCAAATTTTTACATTTTGTAAATATTTGAGTTGGAAATACTATCTGGGCAAGCCATCAACAAAATAATCCTTATGTATGCATGATCTTCTCAGTTTTGCCTGGTTTTAATCACAAATTGATCAGTAAAATTTTCTCCTCAGCTTTCATAATGTCATCTGACTAAAGCATGCAGCATTTGTTCACCAAGTGATATTTTCCAAGAAAAATGATAGTATGCAATATGGACTAAGATCTATGATCTATACTGCTTCCAACTCATTGACTGTCTTCCCACCTGTGACAAGATGGTCACACTCCCTTGCACATCTTTTGTATGATTTTGTTTATTTGCTGTATTATGCATTATATTAGTTCTGCTTTAGTTTGTGATTTTTGTATCAGTGGAATTCTAATGTGACATGAACTGAGTTAGATAAGCAATAGATTAGTTTTCATGCAAGTTTGTCTTTTGAACCCAAAGTACCACTTCCTTCCTGTCCAGTGTAGCCTGTATTCAAACTTTACAGTTAAATAAATAAGGTCTGCATGATGATGCACTATTTACTGTTTTAAAGAGTTGGCAGAATCATTTGCACATGTCTGTCAGGACAATGCTTTTGAGGGTGCAGGAAGAACCATTTGTGTAGAGGTGCCATTGGGAACAATACTATATGTTCTGCTGAGCAATGCTTCTGAGAAATGCAAAGCATATTTTCATTGGTTATGGGACAATAATGGTCAGGGGCATACAAAAGCATTGTTTCTAAGAAAAACAGTGAATCAGGCATCACTATGCAGACTTGACCCATTGCTGTTCTGTAAAGTGTGCATGCAGGCTAGTCCAGTATTGTTTTATATTTGTGGAAAGCTTGCAAAATTGCCAAAGAAACATCGCAATCTTTGCATTCAAATGTGGACACTTTCATTAAAGATTAAGAGACTTTGATCATCAAAGTTTCTTATTGAAAGTGTGAATTTACAGGTTTGGCAAAGCTGCAAAATGGCAGCAAAAAAATTAGAAGAGAAGCTTGTAATTATACAATTAGTGCCAAAAAAATATTCACCAAAATGAATGAACCACAATTTCTTCAGTGTACCAGTTGTCAAGGGGTTGAGTATTATTAAGCATCATGTGCTGTACTGAACTTTCAAGGCTGACATAAATTTTTCAGGATTTCAAACCTTTTTAGCCTAACTCCTGTATAAATCAGAAGAAAATTGTCAGTCTTACAATTCTTGCATTTGACATTTCTAAGTGGAAGCTATCAGAAAAATGAGGCTGGTATGAATAAACACCAGATTGGTGTGTGTATTTTTTATAGTGCCAATTGCTGGCATCACAGAAGTTAAGAAGTCTTAGTCAAGTTTTTGATCCCTATTTGTGATGCTCATGTGTGGCTCAACCCTGCCTGCCACACTGCCTTGGCTGCAAAGTCAAAGGATTACAGCACTGTGTCAAACAGTTAAAGTTGAAACCTATTTCAAAGTTTGTCTCAAATCAGATGTCAGGTGAAACTTAACATGACAAAAAAACAACTGAAGTGTTTTGCATGGGCATTTTTATATTGCTGCAAATCTCATCTGATACCTAATTTGAGAAGGACTTCAGTTTATTACATCAACAGAGTTGGACAAGAATGAATAAAATGCAGTCATTCTTTGCTCTTTTCCATATATCTATATTCAAAGGCCAAGCAGTAAAACATTTTTCAAATCGGTCTATCCCAGAAAAGTTGAGAGCCAAGCCAAGCCTGATTGAATTAGTAGTAGCCATTCTTTCTTTGCTCAAATGGTAAGCCTCTTTATATGCAATCTCAGATGAGTCTTTAGTTTACTGTGTCATGTCTTGTTTCTGATGTTCCCTTCAAAACCTGCAAGAAGACACACAGTATGCAGCAGTGTAGCATGCAACAGTGGTCATGTTAAATGTAGACCTAACAATTCTTTCAATATTCAACTTTTTTCCAGATTTCAATGTCCCAAAAAGAAAAAAATGCTCAGAAAAACTAACGTTAATTCCTGGTTTTGCAAGAAGCTTCGGTTTGGTTGTTCAAAGAGACAGATCAAGCGTAAAGATTAGGCCTAAAAATAAAAACCATATACAAGTTAGACGAATATTCGTCCAGACTCAGTTTCATTTTCCAGACTCAGTTTCATATTCGAGACTCAGATTCAGAAAACACAAAAACCGCCCCTTTTCTGCAAACAAATTAACTTTTTATTGAAAAATGAATGAATTTCAACACGAGAACTCTATCAAACACATCCAAATCCGAAAACACCTTGTCGATCGCACAAACAGATTTTCTGGAAAAACGAGGTTTGTGTCCGACTCCTGCTTAGGCCCATTGCGAGGACTTTGGAAACTGTAACTTTTCAACAAACAAATTAACTTTTTATTGAAAAATGAATGAATTTCAACACGAGAACTCTATAAAACACATCCAAATCCAAAAACACCTTGTCGATCGCACAAACAGATTTTCTGGAAAAACGAGGTTTCTGTGCGACTCCTGCTTAGGCCCATTGCGAAGACCTTGGAAACTGTAACTTTTCTATAAACAAATTAACTTTTTATCGAAAAATGAATGAATTTCAACACGAGAACTCTATCAAACACATCCAAATCCGAAAACACCTTGTCGATCGCACAAACAGATTTTCTGGAAAAACGAGGTTTGTGTGCGACTCCTGCTTAGGCCCAATGCGAAGACCTTGGAAACTGTAACTTTTCTACAAACAAATTAACTTTTTATTGAAAAATGAATGAATTTCAACACGAGAACTCTATCAAACACATCCAAATCCGAAAACACCTTGTCGATCGCACAAACAGATTTTCTGGAAAAACGAGGTTTCTGTGCGACTCCTGAGGCCCATTGCGAAGACCTTGGAAACTGTAACTTTTCTATAAACAAATTAACTTTTTATCGAAAAATGAATGAATTTCAACACGAGAACTCTATCAAACACATCCAAATCCGAAAAAACCTTGTCGATCGCACAAACAGATTTTCTGGAAAAACGAGGTTTGTGTGCGACTCCTGCTTAGGCCCAATGCGAAGACCTTGGAAACTGTAACTTTTCTACAAACAAATTAACTTTTTATTGAAAAATGAATGAATTTCAACACTAGAACTCTATCAAACACATCCAAATCCGAAAACACCTTGTCGATCGCACAAACAGATTTTCTGAAAAAACGAGGTTTGTGTCCGACTCCTGCTTAGGCCCAAACCTCGTTCTTCCAGAAAATCTGTTTGTGCGATCGACAAGGTGTTTTCGGATTTGGATGTGTTTGATAGAGTTCTCGTGTTGAAATTCATTCATTTTTCAATAAAAAGTTAATTTGTTTGTAGAAAAGTTACAGTTTCCAAGGTCTTCGCATTGGGCCTAAGCAGGAGTCGCACACAAACCTCGTTTTTCCAGAAAATCTGTTTGTGCGATCGACAAGGTGTTTTCGGATTTGGATGTGTTTGATAGAGTTCTCGTGTTGAAATTCATTCATTTTTCGATAAAAAGTTAATTTGTTTATAGAAAAGTTACAGTTTCCAAGGTCTTCGCAATGGGCCTAAGCAGGAGTCGCACAGAAACCTCGTTTTTCCAGAAAATCTGTTTGTGCGATCGACAAGGTGTTTTTGGATTTGGATGTGTTTTATAGAGTTCTCGTGTTGAAATTCATTCATTTTTCAATAAAAAGTTAATTTGTTTGTTGAAAAGTTACAGTTTCCAAAGTCCTCGCAATGGGCCTAAGCAGGAGTCGGACACAAACCTCGTTTTTCCAGAAAATCTGTTTGTGCGATCGACAAGGTGTTTTCGGATTTGGATGTGTTTGATAGAGTTCTCGTGTTTAAGTTCATTCATTTTTCGATAAAAAGTTAATTTGTTTATAGAAAAGTTACAGTTTCCAAGGTCTTCGCAATGGGCCTAAGCAGGAGTCGCACAGAAACCTCGTTTTTCCAGAAAATCTGTTTGTGCGATCGACAAGGTGTTTTCGGATTTGGATGTGTTTGATAGAGTTCTCGTGTTGAAATTCATTCATTTTTCAATAAAAAGTTAATTTGTTTGTTGAAAAGGGGCGGTTTTTGTGTTTTCTGAATCTGAGTCTCGAATATGAAACTGAGTCTGGAAAATGAAACTGAGTCTGGACGAATATTCGTCTAACTTGTATATGGTAAAATAAAATGCCTTCCCAAACAGAACTAGCCCCTTGAGCAGGAAAATATGAATATCTAAAAAGTATCATAAAATATCTTAAGTCTTTTTTGCCATGTTTCTTGCCTATATACGTCCACACAAAGACAAAATCACCTAAATAATGGGCATTCATGGGCACGATAAATTTTCACAAGTGCGTGCTAGAACTGGCCTAAGTTACCTCCCAAAGAAAATATGTCGTTTGACTCATTTCCTTCAGTCAAAATGGCTGAGCGAGTCACCAAGTCAAAGATAAAACATAAAAGAGATAGATCAATGTCCAAAATAAACTTACAGGCTTACCACTGAAATCAAATCCAATCCAAAAGTGTAATTTGTCTTTCCTTCCACGCACAGCTCCTTCTCGCTCCCACAGCAAAATTTGTGATGCGCTGCGAAGGAGGTTGCATACCACATCGCTCGCGCTTTTATTATGCGTTTCCTCTCCCTACTTAATCTCCCTGGTCGTCGCCAATCAATGCATGTGATCAGGAAAGTTGAAGGTATGCGAACGTTTTGAACAGCGGCAATGAAGCAATAGACAAAACAAATATGCGTGGCCAGCAAACGAAAATTCACTACCTCGCAATTAGTAAGCACGCTCCTTCGTCGCGCGCAAATAGCTTTACCAAGTAATATGTTCCGATTCAGCAGGAAAAATCTATTTGAAAGCTAATCCTTACGTTTTCGTACTGAAATAGAATCGATGTTTGTATTCCGTCAAGAAAGGTAGAAAGGGGTTGTAGAAAGAAAGGAAACGCCGAATGCACTTGAGTACTGGAAAAATACGACTTTAGAAACTTCTCAATTAATCTTAATTTTATTTCTAGGAATCTGAAATATACTTCCGCTTGGCGGCGATGGCAACCAGCAAAATCAAAGGGGTATCTACCAGAGATCTATTGTGGATTGCGACCCAGGGGGACTCATCACATGCACATACCGGGAAGTAAGTCTGATATTTTTGCATCAGATTATTCCTCAAAGTGGTATTTTTAAGTTTGAATAAATTGAAATTATGGCCATAATAATTTTTGGCGTCAGATATCGTGAAACTGATATTTTTGGGTTCTTCAGAGACGATCCTAACCTCCATTACCATTTTTTTATAACGATATTCGTTTACAGGTATCTATTTACGAGCTTATGTTTATGTGTCGCAATGAAGCTGAGCTGATAATTCTTGAGTCACCTGAAGCCTCCCCCCCCCCTCTCCCCAACGTGTGTATATGCTGATGGTCCAACCAGGAGACAGCAACAACCACGAAAAAATATGGGATAGAACCCTCCTCCCCCCTTCCGAAAAAAACTATGGGATAAAAGAACTGAAAAGCTACCAAATATAATGTATCTTTCGGAAGGGGGGGGGGGTGCTAGGTCGATTGACGAAAACGCTTTAGAATTCAGATTGGTTACGGATACACCACATTCCGGACGTGGTAAACAAGCTTCCGATGCAGCAGGAAAATTCTGTTAAAAAACTTCCAATACCTTCCGATGCAGCAGGAAAATTCTGTTAAAAAATTATTCTTACGTTTCTTTGCCCACTGAAATAGAAATTGCAAATTTGTTTTCACAGTAATACTGGTAAAGGGAAAAGAAGGCTGGAGCATGTTGAGCAATATGTCGTCACAGCGAAGAAATTTGTTGTGCGATGAGGCGATGAGGTTTCAAAACCGATGAAAATTCTTGATTCATTATTATTTGAAACTCTGCTACCTTATAGTGAGTTCATCAAATGCTTTGTTATGAGAAGCTTAGGTCCGGGGCTAGAAGTGGTAACAGTTTCTTAAAATTTTGGCCATTTTGCCTCGTAAAGTTTCTGACGAGTTTCTTCAACACTTTGGTGCAAGAACTATCAAAGTAGTTTATTTTTGTTAAGACTGCTTCCAAAGTGCCTAAGTAGCAGAATATACACTTACAACAAATTTCAAAACTTTTGACAATGCAGAACAGTGTCAAAAACGAGTCTGTTAAATCGCGTGCCCGGCGTGCCCTGCGTGCCCTTTAATCTCCTCGTGCCCTCGTGCCCAAAATTTCGGCGTGCCCTCATGCCTTCGATGTTGTCGTGCCCGCGTGCCCAAATTTTCGGCGTGCCCTCGTGCCATCAGTGTTGGCGTGCCCTCGTGCCCAAATTCTCGGCGTGCCCTCGTGCCTTCCATGTTGGCGTGCCCTCGTGCCCTCGTGCCCGCGTCGTGCCTTCAATTTTCGGCGTGCCCTCGTGCCCGCGTTGCTTTAAAACGATGGATAACATCTGACATGAACTTGAAGACTTTTCATTTATTTTGACGACTGCACCACGTAGCCTGCATTTTAAGTGCTCGCAATTTTCAATTTTTTTCTGTGAGGCTTGACCTTCATTTACAAATGCAGTTACAGATCCAAGAATTCTGTTTGATTTGATGAAACAAGGATATCTAACGATACAGGAAAGATAGATGGTCATTACCATGAGCTTGATAACTGCATAAGATTTTTTTTTGTAGTTTTGGTTACCTTAGGGAGAGGTTTCGGGGTAAAGTGAACTACCTCGAAAAAAGTGTTTCTCTCCGTGGTGACATGGTATCCATATAGACTGACGACGATGAGTCCCTTGTATCCCTGCGCTAAACCTTGCTCAAGAGGGACTCATCATGAAACAGTAAAAAACTTGGCCCTATTTTCTTCCATCATCAATGGAATTAGGAAAGAATCACAGCTTCGAATCTCTATCCCATGGGAGTGTTTTCAATTCTTCAATCGAATCGAAAATTCTATCACATTTACACGTTAACAATAGTAATTCACAAATCTCGCAATCTGATTGGTACTGAAGAAATTGCTCAGTTTAGGCCTAAATAGGGCCAGGTTTTTCATAGTAATACAAAGAGTCTCTATTGACCGAAGCACCATCATCAAGTCAAAGAGCACAGGGAAACAAGAGACTCATCGTCATAAGTCTAGTATCTATATGCAATATAACATTTTCTTAAGTGTATTCCCATGATTATCCATCGATTTGTATTCAGTATGTGACTCAAATTTGTACCCAAAAATAGTTTTGGTAAATATTTTGATTCTGCAAAGATTCTTCTCAACATACACGTTTTTTTTATAAGAAACTAGGATCAGGCCATAGTACTACAAGTTTCTTAATTTAACATGAAATTTTGTCCATTTTAGTACTAAAAGTTTCTTAATTGGTTTCTTATTTTTTGAATGCATGAATTGTCAATGTGGTCGCTAACACTGCTGCCGATATGTTTCTTGATATTCAAAATGTCATAAGGGAATAAACAGTGTTCTGTTATGTTGAAAACACAAATGGTTAGATAATATTGCCCAATGATAAAGGTTCAACGATCTATTTGCTATAAAATTCATGCTTTTAACTTTGAAAAGTTTCTTAGTACTTCTCAGACATAGTACTAGAGTTTCTTAAAATTTTGGCCATCTTAGTACTAGTTTCTTATAAACCAGTTTCTTATGAAGAAAAAACGTGTAGGCCACCATTTCACTTTTTAATTTTATTCGATTTTTTTGGTTTTGACATGCAAAGGACTGCTTAGAGTCGCAAAGTGAATAACGATTTCAGGTTCCCCTGGTATTTGATTGGTTTTATTGAAAAGTTTGCTAAGTAGTTCACTTTACCCCGTGTCGGGGTAAAATGAACTAAGCGAAGTGGTCTCCAGAGAAAGCTCTTTTGTAAGACAGTGGAAAAAGATTTCAAAAACATTTTTGCTGGATAAACTTACCCAAGGACATTATTTCAAAACAAAGTTGAAAAGTTTGCCCTCAGCTGCAGTCTCTTCTGCGTATCCTCAAAAATCTCCAAAATAGTCCACTTTACCCCGTCTTATCCTAAATCATCTCCTTCATTTGGTGCAGCCTAGCCGTTAATGTCCCTATCATTAATTAGATACCGTCACGTGTGCTTGTTGTTAAGTTCCGTAGATGTTTGTCTCTACAAAACTTTATCCATGTTTCACTTCAAATTCTCTACTCAGGTTTTTTCGGATGAAATTTAGAAGAAAAAGGATCACTAAGTTTCAAACTTTCAAGAAACATTTCAAGGGTCACATCCCTCAAGAGTGTCCTGAACATCAACATCGAAGGTACGAGGGCACGCCGAAAATTTAGGCACGAGGGCACGAGGGCACGCCAACATCGATGGCACGAGGGCACGCCAAAAATTTGGGCACGAGGGCACGAGGGCACGACAACATCGAAGGCACGAGGGCACGAAGGGCACGTAGGGCACGCCATTTAACAGACTCGTCAAAAACATTTGTGAGTTACCTGGGATCATTAAGGCCTCAAAGTAATAGTTTCTTAACTTTAGCAATCCATATAAGACGACTTCTCAATTTTTTAAACATTGAGCCTTCATTAAAAATTCGTTTTTAAGGAGGAGTCTATTTTACTTGTAAGAAGCTCAGGATTTCTCAGAGACTCCTAAGTATCTTCGTATTTTCCCCTAGAGTTTTTCGTCGCCGCACAGATTAGTTTTCCACTGTCTCCCGACCTAGCCTGTAACCACGAAAGCACGGGGAAATGGATCATGTGCGGTTAAGCAAATCAGGGTATGTTATTCCAGACAACGGTAACTGCTTACGGAACGTCGTTGACAATTCCTGAAAAAGGAAAACGGAATTTTTCATAGAAATTACGCAAACATGGAATGAGTAAAGTAAGCAATTTCCTTGACAAGTTCCCCTTGCCTATCATTGCATTACCTCTCTAATTGCTCACTTTAAGAAAATAACTTTGTTGCCTGCTTGGGGTGCTCAAAACGTAACGGGCTAGTTAAACCTATATTTTTTCTCTGCATTCAAGTAATTTTATCAATGGCTCTCTGTTCCATTGATAACCTCTTGGTGCGTTGTTCATTCCTACAATTTTTGGCTCCCCTTCGGCTTGCCCGCTTGCTTCAAATTCATGCTGGATCCACCCCTTTGGAGAAGCACTTTCCTTGGCAACATTAACAGCTATATTATCAAAAGTAAAGCTTATTCTTGCCGTGAAAACGCGGCTTTCTCCTCACTCTTGCATACTTTAGGCTTGACCTAGATGCCACCATTACACAAATCAAATTCAAATTTTCGCCCCTCCACAACGGTGATTAGCTCCTACACAGCGACGGATCTCGTATGAAACTACTTGTCACAAGAAGTACTGCTATGAAAAAGAGTCAGTGCATTATTGCCCATGCCTTGTGTTGTTTTTAGGGTTGCCCGGGTTGCCAGGAAGATAGCGTGTCATGCTACAAGATCTGTCTGAAACTTTAAGCAACCCCGCCCCGATCGTGATATGCAAAGGGGAATACTGTTTCAAGCTGAAAGTGCTATGTAATAATTTTTTGTACTGTTCTCGATGTCATAAATGTAGTGTAGATATCTTTTGAGCCTGAAGCCCAAATTTGACCGACGACAGTTCAAAGATTTAAGATTTTAGTATGATTTAGTAGCTTTTCTTCTTGGTTCAATAGTGAAGAGGTAAAACTGCACGCACGACTCGCCAAAAGCTTTCGCAAAGTAAGTTGAAATGGACTCGTTAAGTTCGAGGACAACAAGGAGCTGAGGCTGTTCTTTCTTCTCACAGGAGATCAAAAGTTTTATCTTAGAACCACGGTATTCTGCAGATTGAAAGTTCTTCCAAAACTGCGAGACCCCCAGGACGGTTGAAAGTTTACGCCTCTTGTACACCCACAGATTGAACTGTAATTTTTATAATTTAGACATGCGATCTTTTGATTTTGTGATCTGCTCACAAGGAAAACAGAAACGGTTTTATTTCAACATAACCTTTTTTCTAGGTGTTGTTTTAAGAAGTAAAAAGTCTAGACAAAAGTCTGGAAGATATATAAGGTGCTACGATTTCACCACGAATTTCAGTTTAACTTCCCTGGTTCCTTGTATTGCAGCTACGTGTCAATCAACCGCGTTGATTAGTTGGAAGCCAGGAAACTGCAACGTCACGTCACATGGCCAAGCAAAGTTTAGGTAATTCCCTAAAGAAGAGCCAGCCAATCAGAATCGATTGCCCAACCAACATGATGCCGCATGATTCGAAACAAAGGCAATGTACTGGGGGCGTTTGGTATAAAAAGGGGTCGAGCGAGAGGAGAAAATTAGATTTGTGTTGTCTGCTAAGGAATCTTTGCTAGATCATCTTCAAGTGAACTGAAGTGTTTGCTGACTCTCAAGAAGTCGTGGATCAATAAAAGACAAATTTTTGAAGTGAGTGATTTCATTCTTTTTTCTGGTGAAGTTTCTTTCCAGTCATGGTTATTTTTGCATGTTGATTTTTCTCTTATATTTTTGTGCTGGAAAGGTTAAGGTTAAAATGAGGGGCAAATCACATACAATAAATATCGTAGTCCTGTCCTTTTGAGTAAAAATTCTTTGTTAGACAGAAAAGATATTGCTGAAAGTGTCTCAAAAACAGGACCACACTTTCTTATTTTTAGGCAAGTATTTCTATATAAGAAGGTATTTCTATAAAATTTGCTCTCTAAAAATCTCATTCATGTTTGGCAAAAATCTTTTTTCAAGAAAACCTGTAAAAAATCCCAAAAATCCTATTGTTTTAAAAAATCTCGCATGACATGCTTGAGAGTCAATTTCACCAACATACATCACATGTTTTCTTCTTGGGAATATTGCTTCTTGATATGTCAATAAGTGTGTCCCACAGAATCTTGCATATTGCGATATCTATTGCCCAAAGACCCAAAAAACCAACTGAAAAACGTTTTGGTCTAAACAAGCAGAATTATTGAAGAAAGATAAGAAGCTTTTAGCATTAATGGAAGATGCAAGTTTCTATTAGTAAAAGACATGTCCCTACTAGAAGAAACTTGTATCTGCCAGTAATGTAAATGTGACTGACTTATCAATACAATCTCTTCATTTTTCAGTCGCAATGTTTTGTTTCTAGCAAAGGAACTAGTTAAGGAAATTGAAATGAAAAGTGAATGAAGAAAACTAAAATTTTGTTTTTGATTTTCCTTTTTCGTTTTCATCATATTTCTTTTTGTTCCTCGTCGTGTTACTTGTACCGGGTGGGTAAAAAAACACCCAGCGTTTGAAAGCCTACCGCTCCCTGAGTATATAAGCAGTGATATTTTGTAGTATCTTAGGGCCTGTTCATCCGGGCTAGCCCCGGTAGGCGAGACAGTTTCAATCTTGTGTTCATATGGAGAATTTCTAGCCCGATTAGTGAGACAGAAATTTGACATGTGTCAAAAATGAGACACGTGCCCATTGTTTAGAGAAGCAGCGCATTAGCAATAGCGACATTTTCGTCTCGGTAGCCGGGATGGAGTGTTCATATGGGGAAATTTTCATCCCGCCTACCGAGATCTCGCCACTACACCAATGGGATCTCGCTAAGCGGGCCAGCCCGCCTAGTCATATGAACAGAAATCAAGTTTTGTATTGGAATTAGGGATGAGGTGAGATCTCTCCAAAGAGCTCCAGCCCGGTAAGCGGGCTGGCTCGCCTCCATATAAACAGGCCCAGGTAAAATATTCAGCAAATGCTCTGCAATGTTTACGTACTTGTGGTCAACTGGAGGAAAACATTGACTTAACATACAGCCGTGTCGTGTCCCTCGTTGTCAGTGATAGATGTGGAGGAAGATATAGATAAAACTTTGTAGGAGGAACTATATGGTCCAGTCTCCTAAGGCGGAAATGACGAGGTTCGGTCAACATCGTTAATAACCTGCGCAGGAGGAACCAGGAGCGGAGGGTTGATAATATATAATATCATCATTCCAAACAGAATGTGTGACAATCTTTATTGGTAGTCATGTGATAGACATGTGAGACTTATTTAATGGTCATGTGACAGTTATACCAAGGACACGTGATAGTCATATGATATTTATGTGTGGTAAGCTGCCAATCTTTCTTTACAACAGAGAAAGGTCACGTGATAGTGATGTGATATTTGACACGGGTAGTCAGTTGATTAAGGCCATGATGAAATCAGACAAGCAGCATTCGTACCATAGAATAAGAGACAAATTAAGGGGGCTCTGTTGCCACCGCCTCTGACGTATTCATTATTTGTGTGATCAAGATAACTTGTTAAGCCTTGGTCAAACGCATCCAGCATTTCATCCAACATTAACTTCACAAAACTTACAAACTTTATTGATGTTGATGAGGGGGTGGTCAAACGCATCCAACATTTCATCCAACATTGCCAGAATTAGTCCAGTAAACGAAAAGCAAATTTTAGTCGAACCTAGAACAAATTGCAACAGAATTTTTTTCATGGCAAACCATTCTACTTCTGCTACTAAATAGCATATCAAAAGTCTAAGAAAATCCAAGCATCGGAAGACTATGAAATTAGATGTATTTTACCAGGTAATCCATGTCGTTCCATCTTTTACGATATAGTTTTGAAGTGGAACCAAAGCTTCTCGATTTCACAAAATTTGTATTTAAAGTGCCCAACGTATAAAATGCGGACCATTGGAAAGTTGGACCTTTGGTGTTGTTCTTCTGTAAAGATTAAAAAAAAATTGCATTTCGAACGAACATAATGCAGAGATCTCAATTGCTTGGCTTGCTCTAGACGTTTTAGATATCAAATAGCACTACTGAAACTATGATTTCTCTCAAATATAATTTTTGTTATAATGTCTTCGTTTCAATCTCGATCTACTGGACGAAGATGAAGAAGCCACACCAACAAATTATTCAAGGGGAAAATGCTGCTGCAAAGGCTTTGATTGATTTAATGGGGGAACGGGAACGGATCCAGCCTGAAGTTGAAGGAGGGGCAGCTGGCAGAGAGGGGGCCCAAATTTCGGTAGAAAGTTGGCGCCTCGAAGGCGCACAAAAGTGTCGGACTCCTGATTGAGAAAATTCATTAGTTTTCTACTAAAAAAATATCTTGATTTGCATTTTCGCTCCACATTTAAGAAACTGCCTACCAACCCCTGTAAATTTCATCTGAGAGCGTAGCCTACGAGGAGACCAATTATTCAAAAGAAGAGAGGGTCCAAAACAAAGAGCAAAAGATTGCTATTACGGTTTCCAGATTTCTGGAACTTGATTTATGTGACTTGTGTTGAGACACATTTCGCACATTATTTGAATAGGGGATTAAAATGATTTGCACTAATATTCGGGTGACCGTAGCAAGTTAGTGCTCCTTGTTTCATACACTCCTTCTTCTTTTGATTAAAGGATTTGTTCATAGGCCATTGAAAGGATGTTTCCTCCCAATTTAAAGCCAAAAACCACTTTCTCATGAAATTCGCACTGTTAACGTACCCCAACGGCAAAGGCTAACCCTAAGAGAATAATATCTTTCACTTTTGAAAGCTAACAAGCCAATTTTTTTCTGAATTTTAAAGAACAGTATGTCCAATCATCACATGTTCCAGTAGTCCGCACTTTATACGATACCGGATTTCAATACCGTTTTATGAAATTGACAAATTTTGTTTCCGCTTCGCAACCGTCGTGTATAACATGGAACAGAGAGGATTATTCTTTAAAAATATGTCGAATTTGGTGGTCTTCCGACGCTCTGATTTTCTTAGACTTTTAGTATGTTAACTAGCACTGTTTAAGCTATTAGATCCCGCA
The DNA here is from genome assembly GCA_964020215.1 of Aurelia sp. 3 sensu Dawson et al. (2005). NCBI lineage: Eukaryota > Metazoa > Cnidaria > Scyphozoa > Semaeostomeae > Ulmaridae > Aurelia > Aurelia sp. 3 sensu Dawson et al. (2005). The sequence continues at coordinate 2,356,693 of OZ026589.1, read as the reverse complement.
AAAATCATTTCTGTTGCAATTTGTTCTAGGTCAAACCCTAGATTTACTGGACTAAATACCAATTGCTGATCTAGGATACACACTACTGAAAAAGATTGAAAATGGCGCTCTGATGACAAAATATCAACTTTCTGGAGCGTAATGCGCATGCCCACAAATGAAATGTTGGACGAAATGTTGGATCAAGCGGTCAAACGCATCCAACATTCCATCCAAAATTTGAAAACAAAATTTAATTTTGATCTCTATCAAACTTCATCCAACATCAATTTGCAAATGTTTGATGATACAACATGGGTGGTCAAACGCATCCAACATTTACATTAGTTTTCAGCATGTTGAATGAAATGTTGGATGCGTTTGACCAGGGCTTAAGGCGACATGACTTTAAAATGGGTAGAGCATACCGTAGCCGATTTGGTCTACTTCGACAGATATTTGAATTGTCTAAAGGCCAACCTCCATTAAAGCGAATTGTAGCGTTTTGTTCGTTCAGAAAATTGAAAAGATGCAAGAACGCGCTCTAAGATTTCTCTATAATGATCATACCAGTTCGTATGACGACTTGCTTTTGAAGTCAAATAAATGCACGATGCTTGTTGCTCGCCAGAGAATCCTTTGCATTGAAATTTTCAAAACAGTAAAACAATTAAACCCACCTTTCATGCAGAACATATTCAGATTGCGGTCTTCACATTATTCATTAAGAAATCCAAATAGCTTAGCCCATGTTAGGCCCAACCAAACAACATTTGGGTCAAATAGTCTGTCGTGTATTGGGCCACAGATTTGGAACGGCCTACCAAACGAAATAAAGTCAGCAGAAAATCTAAAAAGTTTCAAGACTTTGATAAAGCAATGGAATGGTCCCATATGCAAATGTAGTGCCTGTAAATCCCTACCACCTTAGTTGATATGTATTTTAGGAAATATTTAGTTCGTTTATTGTTATTTCTTTGTAAATTCGATTTGGATTAGTTAACTTGTATATATTTAAATAATGTATATATTGTTAGCTATTGTAAATAATCGAATCAAAATAAAGTTACACACACACACACACAGATCCTGGTGAACCACAGGAAGGTTAATCTCCGTATGTTCGCTTGATTGTTGGAGAAACGATAGAAGTTGAATGGGAACTAAAATTTTGAATCAAAGTGCGTAACTTTCGCTGGCGATCGCTAAAAACTTCAATCAGCTTGAACTTCACGGAGAGACGCGGCGACCGGCCTGTATGTGAAAAAGTGAACGACGCATGCTCAGAATGCGGTGATCGTTGACGAACACTGCCATTCTGGCCTTAACAGCGCGTTCCGAATGATAATTGTGGTATTTAATATCGATCCAACATTCCTGTTCCCAGGTGTGATATCAAACGAAAATGCCCGCTATAAAACCTCCATGGGATGCGAGCGAAGAACTCCCAACAACAGTACCAAATGGTAAATGCCCTCCGGTTGCAAACTTTGAAAATCATCCAATGACGTCATGCCACAGACATCGAAGCAGCAGTGCTATCAATGGCTTTGAGGATGATAATACAATGCTTGCGGCAATGGACTTAGAGTTACAAGCATGGAAAAACTCAGGTAATAATTTTCGTATTTTCTGTGCCATAAAAATGCTCATAGTACCCCCTTTCTGTTTAACGTAAACAGCCATTGTCACATAGGGTCCTATGCTGGTACGCTGAAATAACCACGGGGGGTGGTTCTTCCATAGTAAAGATACCTGGGGATGTGCCGCCCGCAAGGGCGTACTTTTTCGGACCTCTTGTCCAGCCAAGGGTATACTTGTTGGCGTTGATTAGCCAATTAACTGGCTAGACGAGAAGCCAACCTAAAATAAACTTTATTATTATCATTATTATTATTTGACTGTTTCTCACGGCTAATGTTTGATCTTGCTTTGAGCCGGTTATTTTCAATTGCTACCGGGCCACAACCAGTAGCCTAGGGTAACAACTGTCTGTTTGTCGATGTCTTCTGTGTCTTTTAACTACTGCTGGTAGTCCAAAACCTTTCTCAGTACACGGGCTGTTCCAAGTAGGCAAGTTTTCTGAAGTGGTTCGATACCTGGTGCAAAGTCTATCTTTGATAGGTAATTCTCAAGATTTTTTGTCACAATGCCAAGAGCACCAATAACGACCGGGATAATTATGACTGTCTTCACTTCGTTCCTCCAGCACTTCAAGATCTCATATTTTGGTCTGTGTACACTTCTATTTTTTCTTTCTCTTTTCGCTCTATTCTGGTGTCAAAAGGACACGCCACGTCTATTAACATACAGGTTCTCTTCTTTTTCTTTACAATGGCAATGTCTGGTCGGTTGTGTGCCAGCTTCTCATCAGTCTGAATCGGAAAATCCCACAATACCTTTACTTCATCGTTCTCTAGAACCCTCATCTCTTTAGTGATGACGTGCTCATAGCTTTTTTCTGTACAAGGGAATCCATATTGTTGGCACAAGCTCCAGTGCAGCATGGCAGCCACTTTATCATGTCGACATTTCTTATATTCATTCTGGGCCAGCTGTTTACATTCAGAAACTATATGCGCAACTGTTTCGTCCCTCTCTCCGCACAACCTGCATTTGTCTTGGACATCTTTCTTGTCTATGTTTTTCATTATCCACCTGGTTCTTAATGCTTGATCTTGCGCTGCTAGCAGCAGTCCTTCCGTTTCTTTCTTAAGGTAGCCTTTCCGCAACCATAACCAGCTATTCTTGTTATCACGCACATCACTTGTTTCCTTGATAAACTTTGAATGCAGGGTCTTTTCTTCAAATGCTGCCTTGTCCAAAGACCCAAAGAAAATGAAGGATGAGGTTGTAAAGAAGCACAAGGCAGCATTCAGTTACAACTTTATTGAACTCTTTTGTCCACTTAATTTTCTTCATTTTAGCAGTCTCTTGATAACGACCGGGCCCACCCTGCTGTGCAATGGGACACCTGCCGGGCGAGAGACCTTCGCTTGCAGCTCCAGCCTCATTCACGCCGTTCTCTGAAGTATTATTTCTTGACATTTTATTACACTCAAAACGAGGGTAGTGGTGATAAGGTGGCACAACCACCGGTGTTTTTATCGAGACACCATCTCTAGGAGGGCTACCAACCAAGGCTAAAGAGTCCCTCCTACCCATGAAACAGACTAGCCCCCGCCGGACGCCAACCCGGTACTTCAAGGTCTCGGGGAGAGCTGACAGGTACTACACCTTGCTCAAGGGTGACCTGGAGGTAGTTGCAGCAAAGGGTAACCTCATTCTCCCACGTCAAAACTCCACAACCGGATGCAGTTTTATGTCATTACCCAGGACGAATCATTATTATTATTATTATTATTATTGAATTATCGCACACTGATAAAATGTCATTTCATTCAGCGGTAACGGTTCCTTGATATTGGTAACAGCAAGTCTCCTCAATTTTCAAGGACTTTTCTTAGGATCCGTGCAGATTGCAGGATTACAGTCTTCTGCATCTCTTCAATCCTGGTCTCAATTCCCAGTTCTTCTACTCTCCTTTTGATGTCTTTTGGTGGTGTTCCTAATGCCCCAATGACTATGGGTACTACTTTTACTTTCATATTCCACAATTTCTGGAGTTCTCTCTTATTATTATTATTATTATTATTATTATTATTATTATTATTATTATTATTATTATTATTATTATTATTATTATTATTATTATTATTGTTATTGTTATTATTATTATTATTATTATTATTATTATTATTATTATTATTGTACTCATTCACAGTGTTGTTGTAATTTACTGGTTTGCGTCCTACCAGCAGGCTACTTCCCGTAGCTTTAGCAGGTAGGCTTCTACTGTTCAACTAATCTTTTCTTGATGTTATCTCCTGTTCTTCTACTTTGTGTCCAAAACTTTCCTCAGTATTCTTGCTGATCCCAGAAGGCAGGTTCTTTGCACTACTTCCAAGTGAACATCGCACTTCAGCTGCTCTAGGTAACTTTTGAATCTTTTGGTCACTGAGCCTAACGCTCCGATGATAATTGGAATGATAAAAACTTTGTTGACTTCACCTTTATATACTTTGAATATCTCGTACTTCAGATCACCGTAAGCATCTTTCTTTTCCATTTCTTTTTTCTCAATTCTGGTATCGAAGGGACATGCCACGTCTATTATATAACATGTTTTTGACTTTTTCTCAATGACAACTATATCTGGCCTGTTATGTTCGATTTTAGACTCAGTCTGCATGGAGAAATCCCATAGAAGTTTAACTGCTTCATTTTCTAGTACAGCAATTGTGTTATCTACAAAGTGTTCATAGTTCTTTGATCCGCAAGAAAATCCAAACTTGTGACACAGATGCCAATGTATCACGGCAGCCACCTTATCATGACGCCATTTCTTGTACTCATTTTGTCCTGGGTACGACGCTAAACTGCACCCGGTTGTGGAGTTTCGACGTGGGATAATGAGGTTACCCTTTGCCACAACTACCTCCAGGTCACCCTTGGGCAAGGTGTAGCACCTGTCAGCCCACTCCGAGACCTTGAAATACCGGGTTGGCGTCCGGCGGGGTTAAGTCTGTCTCATGGGTAGGGGGGACTCTTTAGCCTTGGTTGGCAACTCCCCTAGAGATGGTGTTCTCGATAAACACACCGGTGGTTGTGACACCTTACCACCACAACCCTCTATATGAGTGAAATGTCTCAAAGAAAAAATCCTAACAACGGCGTAAACGGGAGTGGAAACCTTGGTGAAGCTGCCGCTCCCGGTAGGGGTCCAGTTGCAACGCAGGACTGCCCCGATCGTCATCAAGCTACTGCGGATCGGAGGAGGAGAGTCCATTGGACGAAAGAAATGAACAAAGTAGTGATGAAATATTATTATTATTATTATTATTATTATTATTATTATTATTATTATTATTATTATTATTATTATTATCATCATTATCATTATTATTATTATTATTATTATTATTATTATTATTATTATTATTATTATCATCATCATCATATTATTTTATTGTTGGCAATCTTAGTCGCAATTTTAGTCTAGGCAAGGGTATGCTTTTTGGCAAATTTGGTCAAACAAAATGTCAAAATTCGGTAATTCCTGTAAAAAACCCATTTGTTACAAATTTTTGGTCCAGTTTTGTATAGAAAATGCCAACTCAGGGCATTTTGATAAAGAAATTAGTCTAACCACGGATATCATTTTCACAAAAATTGATCTAGCCAACGGTTACATTTTGAAACTGTGGACGGCACACCCCTACCCGAAATTTGGCCGAGAATCCTCCTCCCCCCCCTCCGTGGAAATAACAGACTGCCGGAACGTCAAATTTGCTCCAAGTGGAAAGCATGGATCCAAACTGCAGGAACTGATGGAAATGTTTTGTTTTTGTCAAACTGCTATATCAGTTCAACTGCTGTACTGTGGATTCATAGTTTCTGTTAGGCCAAATTTGATGTTCAGAAAGTCTGAATCGGCGCTTCCTTGTCTGAAATTATAGTCCCCCGTAAGGGACCCTGTAAGGGTCTCTGTCGTGTTCTGTAGTAATTAGATTAGTAAAGTAGCACGTAGACTTTGTTGTAAATTTCTTTGAATGAATTGTAAACAAGAAACAAAGTATCACAATGTTACACACTGAGCACAATGTTACTCTGACCGTTTGGAATCGAGGTTGCCAAATTGGCGTTGCCTGGCCAACCACAAAGCCATAATGGCTGCTGATTCCCCCTGCCCACGCTCTGGGCGGATGTTTGCAACTTTCACCACCGTGTTCACTTGGCTTCATGACCAGCGTATGATATAAGAATATAATTATAGTGATATAAACGATTTGTTTAAAGTTGGCATACAATGCTGACAGTGAGGTAAAAGTTGATTAACGCCAACAATCTAACATATCATATCTCTAAGGATATTTGTTACGATGCAAGAAAAAATTACACCGTATGCTGTCAATTATGCTGTACTATTACTTTATAATACTATTAAGCCGAAAATAAATGTTTTACACAACCTAAGGCTGCGTTCACATTGCACAATCATTTGTAAGCGCTTATACAGAATATTTACATGCGGAAAGAAGCTTTCTCATGCGAGAAAGCTTGTTGGTTAGCAAGCAGTTCTGTCTCGTTGATTTTGTTTAGTTGATTCAGAAGCCGAGCAGAAGGCATCATAGTTCTCGGGTATTTAGGGCTTAAATGAAGCAACTGCCACGCAGCTCCTGAATCGAAGATACAAAATCTGTGAGACAGAACTTTGGATTACCCTTCTTCTGTCATTGTAAGCACATAACTGCTCTTAAAAACAACTTTTCACTTGCACAAGGCGAGAGATTGCCCAGGTGGTTTAAAAGCAAATTTTTGCTGCCGTGATTGTCTTGATTTGTTGGTTGAGAGAATTTCCTATGTTTTGAATCACTGATTGCTTCGAACTGAGGTGTCAGTTAACGCAACTGTTGCTATTGCATTACAAAATCTGTTCCTGTTAGGTTATTACTTTTCGGATGTTTAAGTTATGGCTTAACGATCATGCAGAAAATTCCTTACAGAATGTTTTTTTGGTTAGTTGGTTGTTTGTTTAGTCTTAAATGCTTAAGTGCATTAGCACAACTTTAATCTTTAATTTAGATGCCGAAACCAACGGAAGAAAAGGTTCTCAATTGAATGGATGGGAAAAAGAGCAATCACAAAAGCTTGAAGAATATATCAAGACACTTGATAAAAGTTCCAACAGATGCGGCATGGTATGGCCCAAGAAGCAGAACGGCTTGAGAAACATGGTGATTGAAGAGCAGCAGTTCGAGATGATTAATGGTGAAAGCCATGCTAATGATGGAATCGGTAATAGACTTAATGGTCATCAACCTGCAGAAGGTTTGATAAACAATCCTTCAAACTCCAGATGCCCAGTTGAATTTGACACTAATGCAAACCTTGTGAAGTCCCGCATATCATTCTTTGAACGCAAAGACAACGCAGATCTCCCGAAGAAAAATGGTGCAAAACTCAGGAGTGCGAAATCAATGTCGAACTTGTTCGATGAGAATCCAGAGCCTGAGAAGAAAGAGGAACGTGTTGAAGTGGAATGGAAGAATTTTCCAACTGAATTGCCGAAGGTGTCCAAATGCCCATTTGCTGGAAAGAAAGAGCTGAAAAATATTCGACTGAAGAATTATGTGCAAGGGACTCAGCTGAATGATACATTGCACCAGAAGGCTCAGGTAAGGGAAGTACGGGAAATGGTTTCTTATTTTCAATATCAGAGTTTGGAACAACGAAGTACGCAAGATACTATCAACGAAATACAACCACGCTACAAGGATGGTACCAAAAGGAGCAACATATCATGACTAGCCTGTGGCATTAAACATGCATCTAAAATACAACTAATTATGCCATTACAAAGTGCTAAATATAAAACCGTTTTACAAATAGACATGTGAACCGGTTTCACATTGGAAGTCAGGCCAAAATGGGTGATAATGGTGAATAACTTGAGCTGCTTAGAAAATAGCAACAGCAACAGAATTCCCTGTCATTGCTCCCCAAACACGGTTCCCATCGCTCACGACACCGCTAACGGGCCAGGACTTCTATCTACCATATAGTTGATTTTGAAGATTCATATTTTTTTTTGTTTTTCAATTTGTTTTGAGTGGGCTTGTCAGGATCTCTTGCTACTGAAGGCTAATTTAGGCCCACTTTGCATGCCGCATCCAGGCATTGGACGCCTAGTTTAACGTCCCTTCCGAAGGATGACGAGGTGAGTTGTGAGGTCAGGCCTCCGAGGTCACCCATCTGGAGGGAGCTTGACCTCATTCGACCGAGCTTAACTAAAGTCACCTGACGAAGACTGTATAAGCCACTCGGCGACTCACCCCGCAATATCCCATATGTAGTCGTGATGGATAATCGTTCACACCATAGACCCATAGCTAATCTTCAAAAGATGTCTTTTTTATACATTCGGACGGATAAGGTGGGCGAAAAATCAATTCAAAAGTATGCTGCGCTTTCTGCAGCGTCTTGGGACATTGCTAGGGAGATTACGATACCATGGCACCAACTGCATTGCGGCAGTGCATCCTTGCTTTTTTTTCAGAACATTTGATAGAACGAATCCCTTCTTTTTGCGCAGATTTGCTTCCAGTGAGAGACTACAAAGTTGTCCATTTTGACTGCACAACTTGTAAATCTATAATCTCAAATTTGATGTCACATGAGATTTGCAACAACGCAAATTTTCACACGCAAAGCACTTGAATATTTTTATTCGCGAGATTTTTGCGTAACATCTAATTTGAAACTGAGTTTGTGTTGCATCTCTATCAGGCGACACACTGCAAGGAAAACAGATGCATGGGATCCCTGATGTACCCCTACGGAGGAGGTGACGACGATAGACCTTATGGAGTTGCACGAAAAGGAGAAGAAGTGAAGAAACAAGCTGTTGAATTTTTGGATCAATATTACGCATCTTTCAAACAGTATGTATTTTTTCAGTCTCTTTGTCTACTATCATTTTTTATATTTCGTTTGTCGTCAAAGCTCACAACCTCTTTCTATGGCAGAACTTGCCACCAACACCTAGAATACTGCCCTTGCGCTCCACAACCCTTACTCAGTCAAAATTTCAGTGTACAGTGGAGTACCTTCAGGCTGTAAAATAAATCGTATGTGGCAGATATTCAAAACTGAAATGTTAATCCCACGGTCAAAGGCTAACTCAGGTGGTAAATTTTGTTTGGTAAAATTATCCATCATTTAGACCCAGAAATGAGGAAAATGCAGGTTAACGGCATGTTTGGGAACAAGGGTTCCACATTCCATGCTAGTCCATGATTTACTTGCTATTGAAATTAGAATGATATTTCTGAAACTGACAATATAAGCTTCAATACCACATAAATCATGGACCGGAATGGAACGTGTAGCTCTCGATTCCATACAAACCCCTTACACGTATTTTCCTGATTGCTGGGTCTTAAAGATGTGTGATTTTACCAAACAAAATTTTCTTATCTAAGTTAGCCTTTGACTGATAGATTAACATTTTAGTTTTGAATATCACCCACACACGTTTTATTCTAGAGCCCGCCAAGCACGTGAACTTTTTTGACTCAACCCGGTATGTAATAATATGGCATAGACAGGTGAACTACCAATCCTTGCTCTCTGATGCTGCTTTGCCACCCCGACCCCAATTTGATGTTACTGTCAATTCTGACTTCTTTTCCAAAGGAAAGATTCAGCCGCCCACCAAGAACGCCTTGACAGCATTTCTAGAGAGATTGCAGCAACTGGGAGATACGACCTTACATTTGATGAGCTTTCTTATGGCGCAAAATTGGCATGGAGGAATGCGCCTCGATGCATTGGTCGAATTCAGTGGAACAACCTCAAGGTATTGCATTAGCTTGATAACGGGCTTGATAACGGGCTATGCTCGAAACGTCGCTACTTTTAATTCGCATCAAAGTGCTTATATTTTATGTTATTTACTTGTTTGTTATTGCATTAGCTGTAAGCGTAGAGTAGAAATTGATGTGTACACCTTGTATAGACCATTTCGACAATTAAAAAGGGAAAGTGGGGGGAGAGCAGTTAAAAGTGGTAAATGGCGGGCATAAATCTGGTAAACAGCTGCCACGGAGTTTCCAAGAATTATGATTTTCCCAACATCAAACCGTTGGTTTCAAATTCATGGTTGAAATTTAGAAACCCTTGAGAAGGAATTGGCTAGAAGGTAGCCGAAAAGATGTCCCATGACTCATATGCCTCGTCATGAAGGCAGACCTCGCCTGAAGCAGCTTTGGTGGGAAGTATTTGTCATTTCCTTCGAAGTTGATCGATCAGATCAGAATGGGGAATCATTGTCAGATGAATCAATCTGCATTAGACCTTTTAGCTGTTCTAAAAAAGAATGTGGATCGAATAATATTTCATCACATTTTGTAGAATTTTCGAATGTGTACAATACTGATAGAAGCTTTAACGCCACTCAATCGAACCTCGTGTGTAAAAATGTATAAAAATAACGCTCGATCCAGGCTCTTTTATAGGATAGCTGAAAGGTCTATTTCTGTGAGATATTCTGTGCTAGATACGGCATTCCATTTTTTTCTCATAGTTTTTCGAAGTTTGTTTCAGTTGACTAAGGTGATTGAGTTTCATTTTTTTAGCTATTTGATGCACGATCAGTGGAAACTGCCAAGGAAATGTTTGATGCAATTTGCGAGCATCTTGATTATGCAACCAACGGGGGCAACCTCAGGTAAAACGACATTGTTGTTGCTATTGTTGCTGCTGCTGTTATTTTGTTGTTTTTGTGAGTTTTCTTGCAGATGGTTGATATACGAGCTTGATAAATAGTAATCAGAATGATGCAAAATGGCAGGCATTGCACTCGGAACGTGATCCATAACTTGTGTTTTGCGATTAAATGTCTTCCCTTCTTCCACTTATTGCTGTTAAAGTTGCATTTCCATAAAACTGGACTTGCCCAACATAAAACCTGCCTTTTTCTTCTGAAACAAACACGCAAGTAATAAAACTGATTACCTGGCATCGGCAGAGAGCAGTAAGATACGATCGTGCTAAATGGACCTTTTTGAGGAGTGGAACATTTTTTAGTAGCAGTTTAGATTATTTACATTTTTTTTCCTTTTCTCGTAGGTCAACCATCACAATTTTCCGCGAAAGACGCGAAGGACAGAAAGATTTCCGATTGTGGAATTCACAGCTGATCAAATATGCAGGATACAAACAAGAGGACGGAAGCATCATTGGAGACCCGGCTGGGGTTGACTTTGCTAAGGTTGGTAGCCACGTTTCTTAGCATAAAAAAATATTAGAATTGAATCGCCCACCAATCAGCTTCGTAACCAAACAAACAGAATGCCTTAGCTGTATCCCTCTTCTTCGGAGGATAATTCAGAAATATTTAAACGTTTCGACTTTCATCTTCTTCAGTAACACTCTTCTTTTTACACTTTCAACACTTTCAGTGGACTTGCTCCAAGTCTCGCTCTTGATCAATAAACAATCAGGAGGGAAGAAGAAGAAACGGGAAGTAGAACGGGACATGTGGACTACGCATTCCGATCTCGCTCTCCTCCCCCTTCCCCTTCCCTTTCTTCTTCTTTTTCCCTCCCGTTTGTTTATTGATCAAGAGCGAGACTTAGAGCGAGACTTGGAGCGAGCAAGTCCACACTTTCAGTAACACTCCTCATCTTTCGATCTGCGCACATGTTTGCTCTTAAAATCGATCTCTGGCAAGCACAACGAGCGAGCTCAGTAGTTCAGAGTAACTTTTACAGCTTGCCTTGTTTTTGTTTAAAAGTTTACCGGGCATTGAGTTCCTTTTGTCTGCGATCACTACGTACTTTGTATCAAGGCAACATTATTTTCCCATCTTCTTAAAGCTGATTTCACACAGTAGAAAATTCCGATCGGACGGAATGTTGCACAATAGAATTTTTATCACGCGTAATATTCTATTCAAATTCTAAGCGATATTTTCTGTCATAAACAAAAGATTTCCAGCCCGCTCGGAAAATCTGACTGAGTGTAAATCAGCCTTTCTGCTACTTTTCTTACGCCTTATGAACTCATAAGCTGAATCTTTCAATTACTGACCTCCACTTCATTTGAGAAGGAGTCGAGGCTGCGTGCTTAGACTAGAAGTTAGGGGACCTTGACTAATATAGCTACAGCGTATACTGGTTAACGTCAACTATGTTTATTCTTCTCAGCTGTGCATGAAATTAGGATGGAAAGCTCCTGGTGGAAGGTTTGATGTTGTTCCACTCGTCATCCAAGCTGGCGATCAACCTCCAGAAGTCTTTGATATTCCGAAGCATCTTGTTCTTGAAGTCCAAATCAAACACCCAGAGTAAGCAGCATTTCTTATTTACCAATTTGAAATAATGTATCAGCCAAATTCGACCCTGGGGGGGGGGGTAACTACCATATATGCAGGTACTGTGTGTGCCATTTTTGGGATGCCTTTTTTCGAGCAGAAAATAAATTTTGGGGTATCATTTTTGGTAAAATCACAACTTGTCATAAATTTTGGGGTGTCATTTTAGAAAAATAACTCTTTAGGGTATTGATTTTGATCAAATTTCACTTACTTGGTTAAGATTTTGGTTGGCTGTCACAATTTTAGGGTATGCATTTTCAATGGCCTGTAAATTTTGTGGTATCATTTCCATGAAAATTTATAAATTTTAGGGTGCGATTTCAGACGTCAAATGGCTCACCCCCGCCACCCGTTCTCTTGATAGAAGCAAGCAAGAATTCAGAAATTTCTCAAGACCCCTGCTATCTCTCTTTTAGTTACCCATGGTTCGAAGATCTTGGCCTACAATGGTATGCATTGCCTGCAGTTGCTAACATGAAACTTGATGTTGGTGGCATCGAATTCCCGTGCTCTCCATTCAATGGATGGTAATTACATTTCTGTTCATTAAAGCTACGCTCCCAGAAGCAGGTCCGAGGCTGCTAGGGCTTGACTGCCCTTCAGATATGTTTCAACCGTTTCGTAAACACAAGGTTGCATTCTCTTATCACTAGGGCAAGTTGTACTTTTTAGTGAACTAGCCGGTCTCCCGAAAAAGCAATCACCCTCCCAAGGGTGGGCTAGGAAAGAAAATCTGCATTTTTTGCACGAAGCAAGTCCCTTCGTAGCCTGCTTAAGGTTAGCCCCTTGGTCCATGTTGGAAAAAACTTTCCAGAAAGGACTTTCATTACTTGATGGTCTATAGTTTTGACCTTATCATTTGGTCAAACGCATTTGGTTGCTACAATGTTGCTGAAATGTATTGTGAATATGTAATAGGCCAAAGGCAGTTACTATGGTGACAAAATATATCCTTGTATCGTAACACACAAAGCTGCGGGAAAACCCCTGGAAATTTGCGATTAACCAGTGCAGATGGCGGGATTCTTGTATTGCTGCGTTTTTGAAACTTCATTCAGGTCAAAAAGTTTGGTACTGCAAATGCTTTGATATTTAGGGAGAAGTATTCTTTCAAACAGCATGGACTAACATGCGATTTTTTATACTCAGTAGGTAGAGTATTTGTTTCGAAATTATAGGTACATGGTGACAGAAATTGGAGCAAGAGATTTAGGTGATTCTGCAAGATACAACATGCTTGAGGTATTCTCAGCTACAACATATTTCGATTTTTTTCCTGTACAGTTTCTCATCATTTTGTCTTTTTATTAAGATGTGGACCAATACGAGTGAAACATTTTTTAATTTCTGGGACCAAAAAGTCGCTGAAAAGATTTTCTGTGACATAAGAGTAATACTCTTTTTGACAGGTCATGATAGAAATAAGTGGGACAGATTTTGAAGATCGGTCAGTAATCCTCAATTTTCAATTTTTAAATTCTATTTCACGAAATTTTTTATTTCTGGATGTATATTTATCGACTTATCAACTGTCTTTTTTTGTATGGAGACAGCCTAAATTTATCAAACATCAGTCCAATTTTCTAAAGGCTTAGTTTGATTTGGCAAGAGAAAAATATTGGTTTTTAACACAAAATCGAATCATCGTCTCCTCCTCCTTGCGTTTCTTTCTTTCTGGAGACCTGAATAGACTTTTGGGATTACTGGTGCCATGGTCCGCTATTTTTCCACCTATGTGGACCAGCCACATGTTAACATGGATGTTTTTATTTCAGCCAATTGCCAAGGGAATGAACCTCGACACAAGATCGAGTGCTTCTCTTTGGAAAGATCGTGCAGTAACAGAACTCAATCAAGCTGTACTTCATAGCTTCAAGGTAAGACGTTAGTTGTGTCTCGCTGTGTTATTTTGAAGAGTTAACAGTTTCATTATCCTGTTGTAACCACTGATGTTTTGCAGATTATTGCTTACATTCCTTTGTTTGATATCATACATCACAATCCCATAAACTGTATGTGCTTTTTAATATTTTTATAGCATTTCTTCCGTCAAAATGGTATGATATCTATCGATATTTGAAAATGTAAAAATTGAGATTAAGATAAATGAATTAATAACTTGTGCCTGATTTAGGGAGTTTTGACAGACACCTGCCAATAGTTATTTACAATGAATTTTCTGAATTTCAAGCTGATGCTTAGAAAAGACATTTGTTTCAGGAAGCAAAAGTCACTCTCGTCGATCACCACACTGCTTCAGAGTCATTCATCAAACATATGCAGAATGAGGTAAGCTTATTCCTATTCGATCTCATTCACCACGGATATTTTCTTCATAGAACGAAAACTTTCTCTTCAAAACAACGGGTATGAGCAGCCTACCTCAGGAACCGACCCTTATATCTTCAATTTACATAGCAAATAGCTTCTAATTGTTTGGAATCAAGTAAAGTGAATAAACGTAGTGAAGTAGAGAACTCTCTAGATAATTCTCGAATAAGAAAGTCATGGCCTGAAACTGTTCATGGTAGATTTTATGATTTTAATTTTATGTTTCTCTATGTTGCTAACAGATGATAAGTTCTCACATGATAGTATAGGATCTGAACTAGGAGAAGTGAGAAAGTAAGCATTAGATTATGTGAATTTATTCTAAACGACAGTATACTACATTTCATGCAGAGGTTTTTCTTCTTCTAAACGGTAACTTTTCAGCTAGCTAATATCCGAGAATTTGTCGTCAAAGTCCTTGAGAAACTCTCTCATGTGTCTTTTTGAATAAATGTCTACTGGATTTCGCAAAGCAGTGTCAAGTGACTTCATAACGGTCCTGAAGAAGTCATGCGTAGGAGGACGAAACATTGGTATCATATAGGTTTCTTATTTTTGCGCATATTTGCTGTTGTTCTTTGTCGCATTGCGGTGTTCCTGCTCTCAAACTGAGTTTGTAACTGCTGGCCTAACATCGTGTTCTATACTATAGCAAAAGCTCCGTGGTGGTTGCCCAGCTGATTGGGTATGGATTGTACCTCCGTCAAATGGCTCAACAACAGAAGTTTTCCATCAAGAAATGTTGAATTATCTTGTGAAACCATCTTACGATTATCAAGATGACGCATGGAAACATTATCAATTTGAAGATGAAATTGGTCACAAGAAACTGACCTTTAAACAAGCTGCAATGTAAGTGAGATGTTTCACTTTTAAGGTGTGTTTGATTGGTACCAATTCTGAAAACAGTAGACTTGGCAGACACGAAATTTGTGTTTGATTGACTCCCCAGTTCCGAAAACGGCAGGTTTGGCAGGTTTGGCAGGCCTGCTGTTGAAACCTGTAAGACAAAATCGAATTAATGTTAAGTCCTGAAAGGAAAGAGGTAACTTAGTAAACTGCAATAAAGTGAAACGTTGAATATTCAAAAAACGCGTTTCGTCGCACACTCGTCAGTTCGGTTCGTACGAAGAACAAATAAACGATACTTACACGCCACTTAACACCGGACGAACAAAGGAAGATCCAAAACCACGTGACAGTAACACCCAAGCCAGTGATTGGTTACATTCAAACAACAGTCGTTAAAGATCAAAGGCTTTGAGGCCAAATTAAAGCAATGTTAAAGCGAAAAAAGCTCCTCCTGTTGACAGAGGGAAGGACCTCGAAGTTTCAATTTTATGCATATTCTTAGATGGAAAACGTGATTCTACGATATAAAAGGCTACGAGTGATGCAACTCATACCATTGACAAAAGCTTTCAACGTAATCTTACTTAAATGAAGCATCTAGCGACAATACTGCTGAAGGAGACATGCGAAAGAACTCTGGGAGATGTTTCCAAACATATGCCCTCAGTGACATGGTTTAACAAACGAGAACGTTTGTGTTACACATGTAAAATATTTTGAAGGATATAATCAATAGCTTATTTTACAATTAGCTGTTCTCCATTCCTCTACAGTTTGGTCAAAACTGCAAAGGTCCTGATGAATGGTATCATGGCTAAAAGAGAAAAAGCCACAGTACTTTACGCAACAGAAACCGGAAAGTCAGAAAACTTAGCCAAAATTCTTGCAAATCTTTTGTCTTGTGCATTTGATGTGAAAGTTTTTTGCATGGCTGATTATGAATTTAGCAAGCTGCAGCAAGAAAATCTATTGATGGTGGTTACGAGTACTTTTGGAAATGGAGAAGCACCAATGAATGGAGAGGTAAGGTCGTGATTGGTTCGTGAGACAATAAGATTAGCCTAATATGAACACAGAAACTTTGTTGTAACTATCACACAATTTCACCAAAAAGAACTATTCGTCAGTTAATTTTAATCGGAGCTTGCATGCCGCCAAAGTTTTCTGGCGATAAGAATTTGCTCCGACAAATGTCCAACAGAAAGGTGTGTGTTTTATATCGAATTCGATTTGTGAGCGAGTCATCCAGCTCATTGTGCTCCTTGATATCTTCTTGTTCTCTATCTTTTTCAGGGATTTGGAGATATGCTGTACAAGCTTGGAAACTCGTCATCAAAGTAAGTACAGCGTTTTTTCTTGGCTTGACCCACGATTAAACTCTATCTGTGAAGTAGCATTTTATCTGAATTTGAAATTTCATTGAATTTTTATAAGTGCATTAAATCAACAAACTATTTTGATGAGCTGGAAAATTTTATCGAATTCATGCATACTTGATGTAAACTATAGCTGCGAAGTATTTTTTGTCTTTTCGGGTCCTGAATTTTGCTTTTCATCCCTTTAGGCTTGCAACGATGAACGGCACCAGTAATGAGGCAAAAGTTCTTGAGGGAATGCGGTAAGCCTATTTTTTCATATTGTTTTATAGCATGTGTTGAAATATGAAAATCTCTTGTATTTCGATTCTTCAGCAGGTTATTGTTGTGTCGATTCACACACTGTTATTAGTCCCTTGAATGGAATGTCATATTGTTTGTTCCAGCAGTCAGCAGTCAGTCTAAACTGTGAACTTATCCGTTGTGTTTTCCTGACTTCAGGTTTGCTGTGTTTGGACTTGGTTCAAGTGCTTACCCGAGCTTTTGTGCCTTTGCTCATTCATGCCGCAACTTGCTGCATACACTGGGTGCTACCGAAATTCATCCCATCGGGGAAGGAGATGAGCTCTGTGGACAGGAAGAATCGTTCAAGAAATGGGCCAAGACTGCCTTCAAGGTATTGACCTTTTACAGGTTTGTTGTTTATTGCACTAGGGATTACTTAGCAATTAAAGTGTTTCAACTTACCGGGTGAGTCAGAATAATGTTTTAAAGAGCGTACAAGGAAAAGCTATGAAATCAATTTGTAATCTTTTAATTCTGTCATCTCGTTGAGGCTTACGCAGGGAAACAAGGGACGAAAAGGCGTAAGTCTAATGCTCCCTGTCATGTAAAATTTTGACTCTTAGATGCTCAGAATTGATGAGAAATCATAATTACATGGCAATGGTTTCCATATCTTTTGACAGCAATGCATGATCCAAGGAAAGCATTGTTTTCATCATTGTAATTGTTGAAAGTTGTTCTAATAGACGGACACGCTAAAGATGGCAGCGAGGAACTATTTATCAAGATGCACTGCGTTCTTTAATCGAATTCCTGTCGAATCATTAAAGATTCTTAATTCGACCGCGGTGCATCTTTGTAAAAAGTTCCTCGCTACCATCTTTACCATAATTGTCTATTTAGCCTCTCAAAAAACGTTTTAGCTAAAGCTTATGGAATCCAGTTTGGGGAAGTCTGCATTTGTGATTAGGACTTTGCATTGTAAATTATATATTGCCTTAGTCTTTACTTTTTCTTGATTCAGCATGTTTATTTGTATCTTACCTTCTTTGTTTCGTTTTTTATTGTTAATTTACCGTCGATATTTCTAAGAACATTGTAAGTGGCATTTGTAGTGAAGACTGGGTGACCCTGCGTCTTTCCTCGCTACAAATGCCACAGTATCTTGCATTAACTTTGTTGTTTTTAAACTTTTGATTAATATGAAAAAACTATATGTGAATTATCAAAATTAAGTAAAGCTGTCAGCCATGCAAGGGAGTTGGAATTTTCCAAATTTGTTTTACATTTCTCGTAACGCGATTTTTCAAATACTACCTGTCTTAAAGTTTGTGGTTCGAGTCCGTACCCTGCCAAACGTAGGGGCAAATTTAAGCTAAGCTTCCTAGATATTTTAGCTTTCAACGCATCAGCATCAACAAATGAGATATCGATGATCAAGTTAACTATCGAGAAACATTTTGAAATTGATCAGTCATTGATTAATGCTAAATTTACATGGCTGATTCCAGCCAAATTATACTCTTTTGGGACAACCGATAGCGTACACATATTTTATCTCATCTTAAATCGTCATTTGATGATAGACTGACAACATGATTCCTTATATTCGTTCACTATTTTCAATTAACTCATTCTATTTCACTCAGTGTGAGCGAAAACCATCCAATTCAATAGCGGTGCTACTGAAACTTATGTAATGAATATAATTTGATTATTTGTTTTAGGCTGCTTGTGATGTGTTTGCAATCGATCAAAGCAAACTTTCAGGAGATGCTGCAAAAAGCCTTGATTCTGGAAAAGTCGATTACGATCCAGCAAATTATAAATTTGAATATGCTGAGCCTGAAGAACCAATTGAATTATGCAACGGTATATATTTAAAATTCTTGGTGAGATGAAATATTCATTTCATTTTTTTTGGGACCAACGTAACAGCAATCAGTAATCAAACACCGTAGTTATGTTTCAGACCGCAGTTATGTTTCAGTGGATATGCTGCTGCGGAGGAAAATTCATATGTTTCTGCGGAGGAGGTTTGAAGTTTTTGAAATGGAAGAAACTAATTCATTCCTTTTTTCCTCCCTATAGTTCTTCTCCGTACTTCTGTTGATTATATAATTCTTAGGAAAATACCAGATGATCTCCTCGGGCCTGCTTTGATGCCTGATTCATAACGTAAACAACGGCGCATAGGTAGTTTTGGTGGTAGGGGCTAACTTTGATTCCAGATTTGTGATGTAAACAATGGGTTATAAGTGGTTTGGGTGGTAGGCCGGACCACCTTAGATACCAGATTTGTTGTAAACAACGGCTTATTGCGAGCGACGAAGGAGCGAGATTACTATAGTGATCCAGCCAACCTTCTGTGATGTCCACGCATATGTTTATTGTATTGCTTTGTTACTTCTTATTATCTATTACCGCTGGTTAGTTTAAATTGGAAGATTCGCTGGCCACATTTCCTTTGTCACTACAGTTTGATCGTGTACGTGTTTGTCTTCGTGAACAATGATCAATAGTCATGATATTCTTTTGTCTGCCAAGGCCTGCCAAGATACTGTGATGGCGGTCGGGCCTATCCCAGAGAAGGGGCGACTAAATTGAACTTCCCTTACATTTCATGAGACACAGGCAATAAGTTTGTGCACCTTCACACTACTATCAGATCTTCCATCGACACATTTCGCTACTTCGTTTGGCCATAAAAAGACTAAGATACCAAACACGGCGTAAATAACTGTAAGACGGATTTTTCAATGATTCAACTTCACCCAACGAAACGAAGCTTGGCTTGGTATGAGCCCTGACCCCTGAGCGGCGTGTGGAATCGATACGAAACATTCACAAATGCTGCACAACAATGATATGGACGTCATTCAGTGTTCACATGCAATCACATTTTCAACAGGATTAAGTCAACACAATAAGCAATAATCTGTTGAACCTGCGTTCAATACCCTCCTTTACCTTCATAAAACATGGAATACGGAATAATGGAACGAACAATTCCACTTCAAGGGGACAGCAGAACATTCATTTACTAATTTAGTGTGGCTTTATCTGAGTTCACAAATATGAAAGAGTGCGAGCAGTTGATAACTTACAGTTACTTCTAGTAGGTAGTTTGAATTGTAGGCCGGACCACCTTAGATGCCAGATTTGTGATGTAAACAATTAGACTGATTCCTTTTCGTCCCTTGTTTCCCTGCGTTCCTTGATCAAGAGGGACTAATAACATTACTCTGAAATAGTGGGCCCACTTTAGGCCCGCGTAGGGTGGTTCCGTATTCACCAATCAAATCGCTAGAATTCAGTTTTTAACCAATCAGGGGCCGCTATTCAGAATGTTGTTGTTGTTGCTCTTAAAGAACGGTTGAAGAAGCCTGGAGTTCTCGCAGCTTCGATGGATCTATTTTGCTTCTACAGAGGAAGATTACTGTCTGAAACGTATGCATTTTGAGTTTTGTACGTCAAGATAACATCATTCTTTGTACTAAAAGTTTCTTTTTCAATGTTCGAGCTCTTTAAACCAGATTTTGAAGCGATTTTGTTGAGTGTACGAGAACTCCCACCTGTTTAGGCCATTTTGACAAAGTGGGCCCATTGCATAAGCGTAATATTATGAGTCCCTATTGACCAAGTGATATCAGCAAATCAGAGAACGCAGGGAAACAAGGGACGAAAAGGCACAAGTCTAGTAAACAATGTGGTATAAGTGGTTTGGGTGGTTAGCCAAACAGAGGCAGTTAGTCTGTTTGTATTCCAGACTTTTACTCATTTGACCACTTATTTAATAGGCCTATCATCTTTGCATGGAAAGGAAGTGCAGTCAATCAAAGTGAAAATGGTAGAAGACTTGCAATCGGAACAATCAAGGTAGATAACTTCACAATGTGATTGCACAGATTAAGTTACAAGCAAATTATTTGAAAACACCTGAAAGCTGGCATTGTTAAAGTTCGTGCCAAGGAATGTCCACAGGATTGTTGGGGAGACCAGATATGCTTTGTCCGAGGAAACTCATGTGTCCCCCCGTGCAGTAGGTTATAGCTCATGCGCAGTAGCGGTTTGGGGTTGAAAGCTCAGACGGGCGCATGAGCTTTGACCCACAGCACGGGGGGACATATTGGTTTTATCAGTCAAGCGTATCTTGTCTCCCCAACAAAGGAAGAAAGTTACTGAAGTTGTGAAATGTCACAAAAGTTACAAAATGTAGCTTCGAGCAAGATTTATTTTGATCTTCCCTCATTACTTTGTGGTTTGCTGTCAAGCATAGCTTCCAAATCTTTGAATTAATATGATTCAGTCCTTTGGACTAAATGGCTTCAAACAATCTTTAGCTATTTCGATATAATTAATGATTGGATTTTCCTGAAATCGTAAATATTTTTCATAATTATAGTGTTTTTGTTTTGTTTTAAGAATTAGAGAAAAATTTTGCAAACAACTGAAAACCATTGTGATTTCTACACCGTTGACAAAACACAGAATAATTCTCATGAAAGATTTAGTTTATCAATGTCTACAGGATGGTATCAAGCAAAATTCTTTCACTCTTTTGGCTTTACGATTTAGAGATATGATGCCGTCACTATCTTCAATGAGTTGAAATATAAAGTACGCCGTGATTTCGAAAAATATTGAAGATTTCTGGAAAATCCAACAGTAAACTCAAAGTAAAGTAGCTAAAAGATTTTTAAAGTCATTCAATCCAAAGAAAAAGGTCACAGGATTTTTACACCCACATTTTTACACGATCTTCTAGATTTTAAACATAAATTTTGATGTCCCCAACACGTAAGTTTCATCACAGTTTGCGTTCCAGCATGAAAATTTATACAAGTGCTAATGCCTTTCAGAATCGCAACGATCACAAGTCTCGTTTTGTTTTACAGCCGTTCAACAGTTTTGGTTAAACTTGAAAAAGGCAGCAACGCTGCATTCGACTTCGAACCTGGCGATCATTTGGCCATATTCCCATCCAATGAAGCAACAATGGTCGAGAAATTGATTGGCCGACTTGACAATGCACCTTATGCAGATAAGCCAATCAGACTTCAGATATCAAAGGAAGCCACTGGTATGTTTCGTTCACAGTAATCTTAGGATGGTATCTTTATCTTTGAATGAGTCGGAAAAATGGAGTGTTCAACCAGCCATCCTCTGGGAAATTAAGTTTCTTGAAATAGGTCATTTCTGTTCATGGTTATTTGCAATTGTGCGATAAGGCTATTTTGGTGGAAAAGATCGTTTTTATAAGAACCCTCTGCTTGCTAGCAATAACAATAAAATCAAAAGTCTGTAAATGATCTGAAATCGCTAATTGAGGTGTCAATTAAATCAACTGATGCTATTGTATTACAAATTCTGCCCTTTTTCGCGGATGTTTTTTGCTTCATGAAATTAAACTTTGATGATTAATTCTGTTAGGAACAAAGAAGAATTGGGAACCACTCAAAAGACTTCCAGAGCCTTGCACACTGAGGCAAGCTCTCACAAATTTCATTGATATAACTACACCACCAACGCAAGATTTTCTCAAGATTCTGGCAACAATGGTAAGATCATTTAGACTGAAATGTCCTTCTATTTGAAAATTCATCAATATTTGATCTCTTGGTCGATCTTCAAAAACAGCTTATCGTTCAAAGCTTATCTTTACTTGTGCTAAATCTATCCATCACCCAGTTTCTATCTCCTTGATTTGTTTAGATAAAGCAAAATAGTGCACTCTTGCGGAATTTACAGGGTGCCTCAAACAACATGTACGCTATTTGAGAGGCTACTGCGGAGGAGCCCTAAATCCAACTGACTTTTCATCGATTTTTTAATAAACAAGATTTCAACTTAGAGTTTTGCACTGAGATTGCGCGAATCTGGCAAATGGTGCTGGTTTATAGAGAAAGAAAGTAAATTTTCTTTATCACGCCCTTTAGATTGGCATGAAATGCATTTCGGAGCACTTCCTGCTGTCAAAAAGCTGTCAAAATGTTAAAAATCTTCAATTATGAGGCCTCTTAGGGCCTGAGTTCCTGGGGAAAATTACCCCTCCTGCCCCCCTCCTTTCGGCGGCCCTGCAGGGTATAGCTGATCTTGTGAGAATCATTTATTGGTTTAAAGTTAGAAGTTTAACCTTTTTTAGGGCTGCCTGGTTTTGAAACATACTAGAAAAGGCGCTGATGATTATCATATCAATTCGTTTTGCATAATAAGCTACTGATTTGGTCATAAATGTCAGAAACAAACAAAAACTATCTTTGTAGACTTGAAGTTGCTACTTTGTTGTTGCAACTCAGTTGTTATATTACATTTATTCTTTGATTACAGACTAAATGCCCACCTGAGCAAGAGACACTGAAGAAGCTTTCAGAGGTAAAGAAATGTTTTTTATTCTGTTTCTTTTTGCACGATCTTTGCTTTCAATTTTCTGTGTTGAGTCAGACGTCGTTCATATCTGTCAGTGCATGTTTAATAAACTCTTCGATGCGAAAAGCAGTCAATTTCGTTTGTTTCTTATTGTGAAATTTCTTCGTTTTCTCATTCCTGTTGATTTTTCATGTTTTTTGTCCATATCAGGATTCAAAAGCATACGAAGAATGGAAATATGAGCATTACCCAACAATCTCCGATGTCTTGGATGATTTTAGATCAATTAAACTCAGTGGAATGGAATTGCTCACACAGCTTCCACTTCTTCAGTTGGTAGGTTTCGAAAATCAAAATTTTGTCAAATAAGTTATAACGTAAGAGGGAAGCAATAGAATCCTTGAACAATAACTATCGGAAATTGATTCCACAAACGAGGCTCTGATGGCGTTTGTTGCCCCCATTGCTCTCTCTTACAAATAAACATGCTCTCTTCAAAATTTGATCTGATTTCCTGGTTTTGCATATTCTACAACAATTCATGTGCTCCATGCCCTCAGTTCCCGTATTTCCTAGAAATGCTTCCGTACTGCCAGCCTCTAGGCTTGCTCATTGGTTCCGAAAAACCAGAGTCTCATGAACGGTCATCTGCTTCAAGAATTGAATATTTGCCACATTCCTTATAAAGCGTCTGAAACAGCATTAACATTGTATTGGTAGCTAATTTGTTTCACGAGTAGATTTACTACTTCTAGCCCAAAGACAGCATTGGGCCTAATGAAAAAGCTTTTTTCTCGTGCACAATTGTTGGCCTTACTCAGCAACTCCCTCAAATTCTGCTCATATCATCTTATTGAGCTTCTGTTGTTGTTGTTGTCGCTTCAATGCGATTATTATTATTATTATTATTATTATTATTATTATTATTATTATTATTATTATTATTATTATTATTATTATTATTATTATTATTATTATTATTATTATTATTATTAACACTTTATTTACAATGTTGGCATAAAAAAGGTATAAAATAGCTACACATGCATAAAAAATATTCACAAGTATAGCTAATAAAAGCCAACTAATTCAAATAGCAAATGCAGAACGGATAAAAATATCATGTTGAAACAAACCTAAAACCTAAAACCTATATAAAACCTAAAAGTGGTATAAAATTTCGGCAGAGCCTACATTGACATTTGGCACTCATTCCCTAGAGCGCTGACGTAAGTTCAATAAAAGAATGCGCGAAGAAAGAAGGAAATTATGCAGAACCGTGCATCAAACTAAAGACTGGCCTTCAACGATTACTTTTCAATCCACCTTTTCAAGATAAGAGGTGCGAAAACGGAAGTCTTTTGTTGTTTGAGATGTTGCATTTTTGAGGCTAAAATCTTGTTCTGCGTACAAAGTTTAGTATCAAAGCGAATTTTTACTTTCATATCTATCTTCGTTTGGAAGTTACAGCGATTTTAAGAATTCAAAGTTATAAAGGGCTTTGACCGTAGAATCAGATGTTTGGACAAATTTTGTCCAAACTTTTGATTTCACTGTCAAAGCCCTTATGATTTCTAATTCTTTAAATCACCGTTATTTCCAAATGAAGACAGACATGAATGTGAAAATTGGTTCGTACACTAAACTTTGCATGCAGAACAAGATTTTAGCCTCAAAAATGCAAAATATCAAACAACAAAGGACTTCCGTTTTCGCACCTCTTATCTTGAAAAGGTGGATTTGCACTATTTAAAAATCTATACTCTACATATTAACAGAACAATAACTTTTGCCTGTTAATGCAGTTGTTTCTGAAATTATTTGTAAACAATTATTTTGATTTGGCTTTATTTATTTGACAGAGATATTACTCAATTTCATCATCTCCGTTGATGTACCCCAACGAGATTCATGCTACAGTCGCTGTTGTTCGATACGAAACACAAGGTAAGATTACAACTGAATCATCTTTGGCAGTCATGGTATTGAAGCTCTTGCAAATCATCCTATCAGATTAGTCACAAAAAAAGTTTAAATGCGCTTGGCGGGTTGTGAAATACAAAGTATTACGCCGATATCAAAAATTGAAATGTTAATCTTTCAATCAAAGGCTAACTTAGGCCCCGTTCACACTACTCCTAAAACATAGGTTTTAGGTTTTAGGTTTGTTTCAACAAAAGAAGATAATGAACATTTCCTCCTGCACTGCCCATTGTATGACATAATGCGTTGCGATCTCCTTGGCCAACTCTCAGAAATTCCTGGTTTAGACATTTCTCAACATGATTCAAAATCTTTATGCACACTGCTTCTATATGGATCTCCATCGTTGAATATAATTGCCAACAGAATAATTATGGAAGCTACGATATCCTTTATCAAAGAAACAAAACGATTGGACTGAATGCAGCTACCCCCATATTTAGTTTTCGTTCTGTTAGATCTTGTTATTCGTTTGTTTGTTTTCGTCATTTGTTTCTTCGTTGTGCTTTCCCCTTTGCTTCGTTGTGTTTGTTTCTTTTTTAGTTTGTTCCTTGTCCTTTTGTTTCGCTAGAGTGACAAAGTAGTCAAATATATTGTAAGTGCCATTGATAGAGGGAACTCGATGACCTTGTGTCCTTTCCCTCTATGAATGGCACCATGTGAAGTAGTTGTTGCCTAGCTTTAATGTTTTATCTGCATATAAAAAAAAACACTACTCCGTTTTTGTACAAAAACGGAGAGAAAAACCTCCGCTTTTGTGAAAGTGTTCACACTGATCCGCACAAAAACGCCACAAAAACGGAGGTTTTCGAAAACGCTGTCAAAAGTGGATATCCACAAAAACGGAGGTTTTTGAAAACGCATTTGATCAATGTGGACGCACAAAAACAGAGGTTTTTGAAAACGCTCCAATATGCAACAATGAGATTGACAAAACGGAGCAATGTGAACGCACAAAAACGGATGTTTTTCGCTGCGTTTTTGTTATCGGGCAGATGAGTGTGAACGCACAAAAACGGAGGTTTTTCTCTCCGTTTTTGTACAGAAACGGAGTAGTGTGAACGGTAGCTTCGATGCAACAAAAACGGATACTAACAAAAACGAAGTAGTGTGAACGGGGCCTTACATGAGAAAATTTTTATTTGGTAAATCAACCCAGAAATTAAGAAATTGCTGGTCTGGTCCATGATTTACTTGCTTTTCAAATCAAATTTCTATTTCTTAAACTGACAATGTAAACTTCAATGCCCTATGAATCATGGACCAGAATGGAACGTGGAATTCTATACGCATTGTGCTTCCAAATTTCATTCACTGAAGCCACTGCAATATTTTCAAATTTGTTTTTTGATAGGCAAACCAAAGAGAATTCATAACGGTGTCTGTTCTTACTGGCTGAGTAACTTGAAAGAAGGGGATTTGGTTCCATGCTTCGTCAGACAGTAAGTTATAAGTCAAATTTAATCTTTGTTGTCCTAACCTATTTTGAAACTTGTTTCTTGAGCTCTTAATAGATAGAAATTAAATACAGTAAAACATGAGCACTTTGTTACGAATTAAGTAAAGCACGATGGTTCAAGCATAACTTGTTATCAAGTGAATTCTTTGACCCTTTCACATAGTGATGCAGATCCATTTTCTCCAATATTTTTCAAGCAGTCATTGTTCTTATCAAATTATCTTCTCCTCTGTCCTTCAGAGCAACGTCTTTCCGTCTACCGACTCAAAATGACGCCCCAGTCATCATGGTAGGTCCTGGGACTGGTATTGCACCACTGCGCAGCTTTTGGCAGCATCGACAAATGCAAAGAGATGCAGAGGAGAACAAAGGCAGCAAATGGGGAAGCATGGATCTTTATTTCGGATGCAGAGCAAGTGCTGAAGATAATATTTATGAAGAGGAAAAAGCAGAGGCAGTTGAAAATGGCACTTTGAGTAATGCTTATTTGGCACTTTCAAGAGAACCAGGTGTCCCAAAGGTAAAAATGAAATGACACATTTTGTAAGATAGTAACAACCTAAATTACAAAGTCAGGAAGTTCCTATATGTTATATGTGCTTTATTCAATTCAATTCAATTCAATTTTATTCATAGAAGTACAACCTAATACAAAGCTGTTGATAAAAAGTGTACTCTATACGACCCAGGAGAAGCATAGCTTATCAAGCCTGAGCCGTTAACTAAAATGACAAAATAAAACTAAGATTCCGATGGAAATAGTGCTAGTACAATGTAACTATTTCAAAAGTTATATAACCGGGATGATAGAATATATATATATAGGCTGAATAAAATGGGTTATAATGGAACGGTATGTTGGCAATCGTAATCAAAGTAAAGTCAGTATTTGTTTATTATATTTTGTTTAACGTGCTTTGCAAATGCTTTTACATGGGTTATGTTTTTAAGATTGATGGGAAGGTCATTCCATAAACGGGCTCCCTTAGTTAACAGCATTTTTTCACCCCATTTTCTTCGTGTTTTAGGGATCTCGTAATGTTTACTTTGGCGTGTTGCGTAGTTGTGCCTACTTTCATTAAGACGGAAGTAGTTTTGAAACACGTCTGGCACGCTTTTATCATTATGGTAGAGATTATGCATGAATTTCAGTATTTTTAGTTCGTAAAGGTCGTTTATTTTGGGAAAGTTTAGCTCTTTGTGTAAGGCGTTTGTTGGGTATTTGCGATCTTTAAAGTACAAGATTCGGAGTATTCTATTTTGTAAGGTTTGAAGTTCGTTTAGGTATTTCTTTGCGGCTAATCCATATGTTTCAAGTGAATATGCTATTTTAGATAGTACCATTGAACTATATAGCACCGTTAGACACTGTTTCGGGACGATGTACCTAAGTTTATAAAATATAGATGCAAATTTTATTGTTTCAAGTTTGATCTTTTCAATTTATAAGTTCCCGGGCGCATTTAGATGCCGTAAGTCTGTAGACAGTCATTCCATTTTTGTTTTCGCTCTCTTTCTAGCTTCTTAGGCATGATAACCCCTCACTTTAGATAACGTCAAAGGGTCATGCATTCAAACATTCAATTGGACATAAAACTATGAGAACTAACCTAACTATGATGTTATTAAATGAATAATTGCTTCAAACGAAACTGCTGAAAAAAGGAAGAAGACCAGGTTCATGCTGTGGATGATGAAAGTTTCTTTTGCTCAGCAATTAAATTTTTTATAGAATTAGATGATTTAGGTGCTTTATTTTGGCCATTCCAAAGCATAGCCCCCAGTATGAAAAGGTCCTTTGATATGGAAAGCCCTTATCATTTTTCGAATGTATTCAAAGCATTGCCTTGTCGTCTTGCTTCTCGGACAGACGGCAGTTTTCCATAATGCCTTGATTCAAATGAATGGCAAACCATAAAGAAATTGAATATTGATGGAAGACGATTACATTTATTGAAATAAGATGTGTTTTAGCAAAGTAAGAATGTTCTTCTCTATGTGAATGGCAGACTGTAAGGTGAATTGCAATTGAATTTTTAAAACTGTGACATCTCTTTTTTAAGACTTACGTTCAACACATGATTGCAAATAATGGAGAAAGTGTTTGCGAGAAATTGATGAATCAAGGAGGACACATTTATGTTTGTGGAGATGTTGCCATGGCAGCTGATGTGAACACAACAATTTGCCAATCCCTCCAAGAAACATTGGGTCATTCGAAAGAGCAATCACGAGAATGCATCAAGAAATTGAAGGTAACTTTTCGAAGAATTTTTGGAAAAGTACCGGATTGGTTAAAAAGAGTACATAAGCCTTTTTCTTTATGAAAGTTATTCTAAGAAAATCTCAGGTCATCATGGAATTGAGAAACTCAAATGCTTTCACTGAACACACATTTTTGTTTCGACTGAAAGTTTTTTTGAAGGGCTTGAAGCATGCTCCCGCTCTTGTTTTTGTTGTGATTTGATATTCGATACCAGATACTACTAAGGTTATCTTTAAAGAGAAGCGTGGTTTCACATAACTCACTATGAAATGTTCGCGACGGTACAGTCTCGTTGTCAAAAGCACCCCTCATATAAACCGATGCACTTCTAATCCAATACTGCAGTATGAAGGATGGGCTGACTAACGCCCCGGCCACACTGCTCCGGTTTTGTTATTATCCGTTCCTGATGCATCTAAGCTACCTGTTCACATGACACCGTTTTTGTACAAAATCAGAATCAGAAATCATTTCATAGCCTCCATTTTGTGGATATCCATTTTTGGACAGTGTTTTCGCTATCTTTCTCCGCTCTTTGTTTTCCTTGTGAGGATCTGTGTTTACACTTCTACAAATGGATGGATGTTCTTCTCTCCATTTTCGTACAAAGACAGAACAATGCGAACAGGACCTGACTAGCCCCCTCACTGCATCCATAAGATTCCGATAACAGGTGTCTAAGCTATCCCCTGTTCTTTTTCAGAGCTCTGGTCATTACCATGAAGACATCTTCGGTGTGACAAAGATTCCTACACGTTCACACCATCAACGTAAATGAGGAGGCCACAGGCACCATAAACAGGACAGTCTTTCCGAGTTGCAAACTCGGAAACTTTGTAGCTATCTTAATTTATAGACAATACTTGCTTATCTCTTGTGTTCAAGTTTTTGGGTGTTTAGAAGGTGCAAATTTCATATTGTTAGGTGCAATTCGTTCAATTTTGTGTTTATATTTGCCATGTTTAGTTTGTGTGAAGGCAAAAGTAGAGAATACAAGAGTCAATAAAAATTGCTTGATAAATTATCTGGTCTTTAACTTAAAATTGGTATTTCACAATGTGAGGAAAACATTGAACGATTTTTTTCTACTGAACCGAACTAGAAGTTCGTATTCTGCAGATACATCCTTCTCTTTTAGTTTTTTGAAGGGTGACAGGTATAAGAAAATTGAAAGTACAAATTTAAAAGCAAGGCGATACTTTTCTTGCAATGAAAATTATGCCAGCATAATTCTACAAAAGCAAACTACACGAGTGCAAATACTCATTGAATTATTTAGAATAACTGTACATCAAGCTAAGACTTCTTGTTATAATTTGGGTTTCAGAGTAGTTAAGCAAACAAGATTTGTTTTTTTTTTATATATTTGTTAGTTATTCAGCTACAGAGGTCAATATTCGTCAGGGGAAATCCATATTTTCTGAGATTTTTCAAATATTGCATTTTAAATTTAAAGGAAGCAGGGTAACTGACTACTAGCAGACTTTATTTTTTCTGAAAGAACAGTCCCTGCAAAGACTTCAAAAAGGCACATCAGGGGGGCTGACACTCTTTCCATACCAGTGGTAGAACCTTGTATATTTGCCCCTGGTAAGCCACAAAACACACCCCCCCCTCCATAATTCAAAGTTTGTAAGAACCATTGCTTACAATTGCTTCTGACGAATATTCATTTCTGTTTTGCCACGCATAATCAAAAATTTGTACATATAATTTTGTCTGATAATTTACACAACGTAATTTGTATATCATAAATTAGGAAATATTTATGTACTTGCAAATAGATGCGGGGCATATAGATGCAAGCGAGAAAACTTTCAGCCTTTTAGGAAGCAGATTCAGAAACGAGATAAAAAATGGAAGTTACGCCTTACAACAGTGTCAAGTCAATTGATATATGTTCGACTTTTGAATCTGAATTCCAAACTGGCTGAATGGTTTGTTCAGATATTTAGTTAATACGACACTTGTTACCTTAGTGGATCAGTGAGATAATTTTGTATATTACAGAATCTCTTGCTTGTTTCCTTGTGTTACTCTGCAGGGAGAATCTTGTAAAACAAAGGGTACAGTTCTGTTTAAAGCCTGCTTCTCACTAGGACCCTAGCGACTCAGAAGACCGAGTGTGAACCAGGCTTAAATCAAAGCGATTTGGCAGCCGCAGGAATAGATCCCACACCTTCAACGCAACCGATCGCAATGTTTTGCTTTCTCTGTTTATTTTGATTCAATTGAGTGCTTTCAGAGGTATGAAATTCATTCTTCAGAAAGGAAAATCGCACTGTCCTTTCGGAAACCTGAATTTTTAGTTATACAAATTTTCTCCTGGGTGCAAGGCGAGAGTTAGCCCTGTTTGGCAACTTTTGCGGCCGTGTTTGTTTTTATTTGCTGGTTGAGATAATCTCCTTTGCCTATACAGTCACTAATCGCTTTGAATTCGGGTGTCAACAAAAGCAACTGATGCTATTATCTTACAAAATCTGCCCTTTGTGTAGAAGGAGCGAAAATATAAGGATTATAGTATGTCGAGGGTCACATTGTAGAGTCTAAACATTTCGCTAAAGATCGTTGCGACTCACTCCTGGACTGTTCTAAATTGATGCTTGTTGTCTGATTATTGGAGCTATACCGAGTAAGTTTCTTGTTAATTTTTCCATCCTTCATGTTTCTCTTGAAAACATTGCTCCATTCTTTGCGAACATCTTCATTTCTCGCACAAAAAAATACAAAAATGAAAAATCCTTGCAGCGAGTTGAAAATGCAAAACAGCAACTGAAATGTGAATTTGAGGTCTTCAACTGCGATTAGGCCAAATAGCCATGTGCAGCCTAATAAAATGGAGAAAATAACACCAATCTTGGCCTTGGATTTGCCAGTCATTGTTTTCCCAGCTGCCATTCCAGATTTTCGGCCTAAGGCCAACATCGTTGTCAACAGGACGATGAAGTTTGCCAGCAATATCAAACTTATTGGTGATAGGTATGCGAGGTAAAATGGTAAGCCACCGACAACACATCTGGAAAAGTGGATAGATCATTCTTAGAAGCTGAATTGGAGACAACACAGCCTGTCAATGTCAGGAACAAATAAAGTAATACTGAAGCAATTTTTCAAAGCTGGAAAAGGCAAAGAAACTGATGGCCAAATAGACAAACAAGAATACTTTGCGTAGACCTCTTTCGGCGCAAGTTGATTTCTTTCTTTCGTTGAGATGTCTCGAGTGATACCGAGTAACACAGTAAAGGCATTAGATAAAGCGAATTGCTTAAATTTTTGTAAAGTTTGTCATCTAAAAACAGATTTCCACTCAGTCAAATTTTCCGAGCGGATTGAAAATCTATTATATTGTTTACAAGCCGGCTCAGAAAATTGGACAGACTTCTTCTCAGTTCGATTTCAGAAGACATGATATAAGGAATTTCATTTCAAATCTAACACCAGTTGTGATGTCACATGAGATTTGCGATAACGCAAGAAAACTTTAGCTCGTTAATTGCTCAGCTTTTATTCGCAGACGTTTCTGCCTGACATGGCATCTTTCATCTCAAATTTTAAGCCTTGTTTCCATATATGATCGTAACAGTCGGCAACACGTCGCCGAGGCAGGCCCACGGACACATCGGGGACAACTGCGTTGAATTAAATCGAAACATTTTCTGCATTTTCTGAGTGATGTCAACGACCTCGCCGATCAGACGGGGACAGTACGGGGACGCGTCGAAAGGGTTGAGATGAGTTTAAAGCCGCCGACCGTTGCCATCATATGGAAACCAGGCTACCACCTGTAAATGCCCGTGAACAACAACAATAGAAGTGTTTCCAAAGGAATTTTTGCGGCATCGCAAATCTCAGGTGACATGTAAATTGAGATGGACTTTGGGCCTGATTCACATTTGGGTCGTTTGGGTCGTTAAGGCCCGGGGGGGTACTTGACCTAAATTTGTATGGGGATGTGCCCACGAAAAAAATTTTTTTTCACCCTGCTCCAGAATTTTTGCCTTCAAATGATACCCTGTTCTAGAAAAAATCGGTGGAAAGTATACTCAAAAACACAAAAATTTGACTAAATAATAACCTGTTCTAACAAAATTTTCTCTTTTTACATGTTTTGACAACCTGCTCCAGAAAATTTGCCTTCTTTTGATACCCTGTTCTAGAAAAAATAGGCGAAAACGATACCCTGAAAACGGCACATCCCCGTCGGTCAAATATATTAAGTACCCCCCCCCCCGGGCGTTAAGGTCATGCAGAAAGACTCAAAAGACAAGGCATTCGAATTCTGAGGCTTTGTCTTTTGGGTCTTTTTGCACGACTCTAACGACCCAAAGGACCTAGTGTGAATCTGGCTTTAGAAATAATGTTTTCATGTGTATCTGCAGAATTTTGTTGCAGTTTTAAATGAGCATGAGCAGTTGAAAATAAAAATTATAATTCACGCTTACATCCAATTCCCACGGGTGCTACTGCTGTAATCTTCCAACCGAGAGACAAGCGTAGTCGTCAGCACAATAATCAGAGGAACTCCTGAAAAAAACAAAGTGGAAAAGACGCTACAAGAGAAGAGCTTAAGTGAGTAAAGTTTGAAATATTACATGTATTAACTCTTTTCTGCACAAAGCAAAATGAAATGGCAGTTTTGCCTTGTTATAATTGGGGTGTAGGAGAAAGGTAGTTGGAAGCAGTTGAAGTTTGGTTGCTAAGTAACATCTTCCCGCTTGTCCGCTTGACCACGTGTCAAAAACTTTACCTTGCAAGAATGGTAAAAAGTAGTTGTAGCGGTATATCAGTTAGGCAAATAACGACACTACGACTCCGGATAAGTCTAGGTAAAAAGCTGCATTTTGTTGGGTGATATTTCTGAAACAGGCCAATTGGACAAAAAAGCTGTGCTTGAAAAGCAAATGTTTGGCTCAAAGCCTTTCATGGCTTTGCTTTTGGAACCCGCAAAAGAATTTGTATAGATCATCTCTCATATGAAAACTAACGTAACGCGCAAGTTGCTATTGTCAAGAATCGATTTTACATCTCGCATGAGGTGGAGCAGATGATAGCGATTCTCAGGACTCAACGTAATAAGTCAAGATCGGCTTCCCTGAAGATGAGACTTCTGCGGTCTTCAGATTTTCGTATCACTATATGCCTTTCACAACCGAACTCTTTACTTACTGATGCATCTTTGCCCGTTTGACCTGGATTTGATCGATCAAAGGGCATCAAAGATCACAAGGCAACGGTCAAAGTAATTTTCACAGTTTTTGCTGTACCGTAAATCCTCGAATAAGTGCCCGGGCGCTTATCTAATCTTTGAGCCTAGAAAGGGGGCGCTTGTTCAAGCGGGGCGCTGATTTGATGCCCCTTGATTCTTCTGAATGTCAAAGTAATTCAAGCAAACAAGAAAAAGCAAAGAGGGATTTTGAAAGAAACAATAGACGGAATCGGCTAAGGTTTGTTTACACCCATTTCAAGTCATGTGATCAATCTCTTCATAAAATATCTTTTGATTTCTCCTACATATTTCGCGCCATGCAATGTTGTGCCATGTGTGCAAAAAGTAGGACAATACTTAAACTTCCCAAGGGTATGGTCACATGAGTTGAAATGGGTAAAACAAACCTTAGCCGATTCGGTCTATTGTTATGTTCTCCCATGGTCAATAGAAGGTTCTTCTTCTATTGACCATGGTTCTCCTAATAAATATGTTTGAGAGCGTGTTAATAGAGTTTTAATTGAATTTCCTTGCTATAAAAATGAAAATAAAGGCTGACAAGAATGAAACTAGAACAAACTTCGTTATTTATTTCTATTCTTTTTGGCTGACCGCCTTCTCCGCTAACCGCCCTCCCAGTTCTACTCTTTTTTGGCCAACCGCCTGAGAAACTCGTTTTGGCTAAAATTTCGACTAAGTGCCCATTACTTGGTGGACGTGGTGGGCACTTATTTGAGGTTAGGCGCGTATTCGAATTCGTAACGGGCCCTTATTTAATAATATTCCCGATAGGGTGGCTGCTCATTCAAGTGGGGTGCTTATTCGAAGGGGGCCTTTACTCGAGGATTTACGGTATCATCTGAAATAGGATGAGGCTTAACAAACAAAACTTACCCCAAGCAAAAATATTGGCTTTGATCATAAACTTTGAAGCTGCAGGACGGAAAACAATGACAAAACTTCGATAAATATTGAACGCTTCAACGACCATCCAACAAAAGGAAGCCAGTACAAAGTAATGAAGTAGCACTGCAATGGTTTCGCAGGCAATCGTAGACTGAACCAGGCCACCACCAAGAAATATGACCATTGTCATCATTAATGAGAATGATAAGCAAAGAAGAATTCGATTTGGCAGTGTTTGACGGAGTTTTCTGTAATGAAAATTGAAAATTAAGCCTTTTGAATACATTGGGTGCACCGATGGAAATCAGTAAGCTGAGGGGGGGGAGGGTATTGTGTATTGCCAAAAATGGCAGATCATAGTCTGTTCAATCAACATTCAGTACCTCAACAAGGGCAGTTCTAATAGCTCCAACTGGAGAAAATCCGTGTGTGAAAATTTTGTAAGATTTATTCATATTTCACCGTTTTTACCCGAAGGAACAGCGAAAAACAGTTTTTCACAGTTCCTGTGCAGCTCCACGCGCTACGAGTCCTTCGCAGTTTCCTACGCAGTTTTTATTTCAAGGCTTCGTAAATCCTTCGCAGCTTCCCACGAAGCTCCTATTCTAGGCAATTTATTTTTTTTATATTCATCTAAAATTTACAATATACTAACGAACAATTTACATTACAAGACGATAGTGCAAGGAGCATGAAAAAAACATTGCAACCCTGCACTTTTACACTTAACATCACACTACGTTGTTACTCTACTCACTAATTGAATATTTACACTTAACATAAATACTACTTAACACGGATACTAATACCAATACGAATGCTAAATATACTAAGACAAATACAGGAAAATAATTTAACAGGAACTACATGAAGAAGAAAAAAAGGACCACTACAGTGACCACTCCACACAACGAAACCGTCAGAGAACCCGTAATGAATCTAGATCATCGTTAAATAATGGGTCTGTAGAACTGAGAATTAGCCTGTAAGGGCTTATATCCCTAGAAAGTGGGTGTTTAAAACGAGGGTCCACTGAACAGCGGATCCGCTATGCGGAGAGGACACTGTATATATGTTGAAGAAAAGATGGCATCGGTTCAATCAAAGCGTTCTGTTGCTTATATATACTTAATTGTAGCCTCAAGGACCATGGTATTTGACTTAAGTGGCAACCTTTCATCACCATAAAGAAGGATTTTGAGAAGTGCTTTATTAGAAAGGTTTGATAAGCCTTGAGGTTCTAATATAGGGTTAATGGTATCGAGAAGATCCTGTCTTTGCACATCGTAGCTATGGCAGAGCAGCAAAAAGTGTTCCGTATCCTCAGTTCCATCGTTGATGGAGCACATTGGATTTACTGTGTCTTTAAAGTTGTGCTTAAATTTGTGAAGATTTAGCTTACTTAGACCTACGGGGCAATTTATTTTTGACTTTGCCAATTATTCCTGGGCTCCCTGTGGATAAATTTATTCAAGTTAGCCATAACAAAAAGGAAATTGTTACAAGGATACTGAAACGCTACCTGAACGCTGAGTACGTGACAATCGTAATAAACAAGCTCAAGAACGAAATGGTGCATCCAATATATGTGACGATACTCAATGCCTTAGTTTCTGATTGGCTAAGAGGTCTTGGTATAACATCCAATAGGATTGCAAAGTTGGTCATGTGATTGCAACTGCATTGAAACATGTTGTTGTTGTTATGAAGGCCTTTCGCAGTGCATCCTTTTGATGACCAGTCCCCTGTGCCATCTAGAAAAGAAATTCGAAAGGATAAACTTAATTGAATCGATGCCAGTTGTGCTTACATTTGGATTTGATGCGTTTAAGCGAGAATGATCAGCCTATTTCCAATGCATTTACTGATGAAAGTGCTGCTTTTGAGCTCAGTAGGTACTGTAGGAGGGTGAAGCAGGTAGGGTAGGATGAAATGAATGGGTACTGTTGATTAGGAGGATACTTTAGCGGTTGTAGCTAGAGAAAAGCTGTGAATAAAGATTTTTCAGCAAATTTTTTTGCCAAATCTTTCACTCTGCCCATTTTAATTCAACCTACTCAGCTATACTCTGAACTTTGATCATGCGATTCCTTGGAGGCAGACCGCAAGTAAGCATTTCAGAGCCAGTGATTTTTACGACCAAACAAAGTGATTACGGTATACTATTCGAAGGTAAAATCTGAGACCTTAGTTGTTCACAGTCCCGGGGGGGGGGGGGGCACTTCGATGTTTTCGGTACCGGGTATGTGCCGCTGGACAGGGTATAGTTTTCATCATTCTTGCTCCCGAACAGGGTATCGTTTTCTGCAAAAATGCTCCCAAAAGGGTATACTCTTTTAAAATTTTTGCTCCCAGACAGGACTACAGTGTATTTTCTTGATCCTTTGCTCCCAGACAGGGTGTGGTTTTTTGCAAATTTGCTCCCAGACGGGGGTATTTAAATTGAGGAAAATGCTCCCAGACAGGGTGAAAATCACATCACCTCAAAGGCACACACCCGTACATATTAGGACCAAGTGCCCCCCCCCCCCCCGGGTTCACAGTCCAATAAAAAATATAAATATTTCGTAATGGTTGAAAATATAATTTACTTTTTGCTTTGAAATCCCAGTAGACACAGCTATAACTTGCATTCTTCAATCTTGACTTCGGTTTGAAATAGTTCTGTATTTCTTCGTCACCATTCAGATTTTGCACTCGTCTTCCGTTAACAGAAATGGAAATTACTTTACTGTCAACAACCTTCAAATTGTTAGGCCCAGTGCTATTTTGATTTGGTGTTTGAAAAAGAACTGATTTTGTGAACAAGAAACTTGTTATTTTCTTCTGTTTCAAATTCCCGCCTTTGTTTATTTTGCGAAGAGATGTCGGGGAGAGAAAAACGTAGGCCATTGGATCAATGTTACTTGTTTTATCATTGAAGTTGAGCTCGGCAAGTCCAGTGCTTTCGTTGACAAAACCATGTATATTGAGTCCATTTTCGATCGTTTTTGTGTCAAAGATGTTGATTCCCATCGCAAGGTTTTCTTGTTGGTTTTTCATCATTTTGCCAACTTTCATGTCATCTGATAGTTTTTCCATCAGAAGTAGCAATCTGAAACAGTTCATTTAAAGTGAATTAATTAATGGACTCGAACGACCAGAGATTGAAAACACACTAAAGGTATTGTTTGAAAATCATTTTCATAAACCATTTTGATCCAGTAGTTTTCATTCTTATCGAAGCGGGGCACAGGAAGCCCAAATTACATCATATTCCAAAAACAATTTCTGTTAAAAAAATATTTCCATCTTTCCCCCCTATTATCGCGTGTCGTTTTCTCCAGCCAGTGTTATTTGTGGCTGTAATGAGAGAGCACAAGGAAACGAGGGAGAGAAAGAAAACGAGGGAGCGAAAAGTAAAAACACTTTCTTGGTCACGTGTATAGAAGCGTCTATGAAATTGTGACTAACACTCATCTTGTTGAAATTATTACATCACTTTTTCCTCCAATATATTGGGCTCTCTTTGACGAATAAAAGTTGATGCTAATACCTAAAATCTATTTGTTTTATTTACTGTAGTGAAAATACAAGGTCAAAAAACTGTGGTTAATGTCTAGAAATTCACAATCGAGCCAATCTTAATCGCTCTTTCGATCAAGCAAAGGGGGGATCGTTGGGGACCTTGAGCCGATCATTTTGAAGGCTTCGAGCCCTTAGAACCCAAACAATTTCCATGGTGGTTTCCTGGAATCTTAAGAGATGGGGCCCCTGGAGCTCTGACAAACATGCGATGGGGCTCTAGATCACGGCAATTTTGCCTTTGGGAGCCTGGAGCCAATTAAAATATGGCATGGAGACTCGGAGATCCTTTAGGGGACGTCAATAAATCTAAGCAATAGGCAAGAAGCTAAGAGCAAGAACCATTATACCAAAGTATACCAAAGCTAAAGCTTACGACCCATGCCAAGTAGGGTTTCAGTGTATCATCATCTTACCTTGTCGAAATGTTTGACATTTGTTGCCCTTCTAATACTAAACTTTCATTTGCATTCATCAGATCACTTGCTGTACCAAGAATATCGTCTGCCATCTGCAAAAAAAGAAGCCAAGTAAGAAAAGTCTTCAATTCAATTGCTTATCCTGCATTAGTTGCGCGCGACGAAGGAGCGTGCTTACTAATTGCGAGGTAGTGAATTTTGGTTTGCTGGCCACGCATATTTGTTTTGTCTATTGCTTCATTGCCGCTGTTCAAAACGTTCGCATACCTACGACGACGCTGCAAATCGAGCAAATAAATGCTCGTCAATAGGATTAACTCAGCACAATAATCTGTTGACCTTGCTTTCATCACTCTCCTTCTAGTCATAAAACATGGAATAGGGAATAATGGAACAATTAAATCTAGTTCAAGGGAACAGCATAAAGGTCATTTACGAATTTAGTGTGGCTTTATTTGAGTTCAGAAATATCTTAGAGTGCGCGCAGTTGATAACTTTTAGTTACTTCTAGTTTGATAGATCTGATACTTGAAAATCGTCAAATTAGTGATAACATCAAGACACTCGATAGATAAAGTGACGTTCTAGCAAAGGGTATAGAGTTCAAAGTATACTGTCTGAAAAGACTTAGCCTGTGTCTGTGTTTCAGGAACATAGGCTAACAGGCATATACCTACATTACCTATAGGTGAATAGACCTTTTCACGGAAAGAAAAGCATGCTGGGAAAATGGGGGAGATTTGGAGATTTCGACACCACGCAGCTTCGAATTTCGCCAGGTTTTGCGATGCTTATTTTCGCAACAAACCTCTCTCCCTATGCACGAACAAAGATGTTAGATATCTTGTGTACACATCGATAAACTCCTTACACTTCAGAGATAACGAAATAGCAACATGTTTGTGGATCGAATTCCTCTGAATCTTTTTATGGCACGAGAAAGAAACCCGAGGCAGCTTCGAGAATCACAGAATCATGCCTAGGCCCTTGCGACCAAACGCCACATTTAGGCA
Source organism: Aurelia sp. 3 sensu Dawson et al. (2005) (assembly GCA_964020215.1). Lineage (NCBI taxonomy): Eukaryota > Metazoa > Cnidaria > Scyphozoa > Semaeostomeae > Ulmaridae > Aurelia > Aurelia sp. 3 sensu Dawson et al. (2005). The sequence goes on along the minus strand of OZ026589.1, from coordinate 2,316,804 downwards.
CATAATTCTGCGATCAATGGAGGAAATAAGCTGAAATTCAAAATGAAAGCACTTCATTTGTTTCTAAAATCGCATTTAAATTGGCAGGCTGTTGCCTGAACGCATATGGACGTAGGGAGGTCAAACAGCTCAGATCACATGTCGTCCTTCCCAATGAAAAGTTTCGACTAACGTATCTTTGCAGAAACCGGGTTCAATTTTCTTACAAAGCGAAAGAAACCCTTTTACTGCTGATTTTTTCATCCAGTGATTGTCGACAGATGTATTTGCTACCTTTTAATTGATATTTCTAGCGACCACCAATTTTGAAGTATCATCTTACCAGAAATTTATTTCAGCTTGAAAATCCAGGTAAGGCGTAGGCCATTTGCTGTCCCTAGACTAAAGGATGAAACCTGCAAGCGCCCATCTAAGATATTTTGTGAGATATTTTGATCATTATCTCTTCATCTGCCATTCATGCTAAAAAAATATCTTTGGTATATGATATTTAGGGTTAACGTTTCCTTGAGCTGCATGCCCTTCATGCCCTTCATGAAGATTAATTCTTGAACTCATTTTTGGTGCACTTTTTGCTCGCTATTTGTTATCGTCTCGATCTGTTTTCCAAGAGGACTTTTCATTATTATCGCATCTGTATCGCTTCTTTGTTTCAATGTAGCAACCAAAACAAGACATGATTTATTTCCAACAACTCGAGAATCGATATTAGATGTAGATAATTAAAGATCTACCAACCTTAACAAACCTTCATTCTTCCAGTCGTTTCTAGGTATATTTATGAGTTCTTGCACTCCCAAATCAAAACATTGTTTACGGGCTGTGAGAAAAGCCTAGCAAATCAGAAATGATGGAAGAATTATTCTGCCCGTTTTCATGAACTTCGTGAACCTGTATCAACAGCGACTTGCAGCAACAAGCTATGCATCCACTCGAAGTAAATTTAAAGGAAATGCAGCATTTCATTCTTCGTAAAATATTTTCATGGCTTCTCTTTGCAACTGTTCAAATCAGAATCGATTTGGAAATAATGTGTAACACAACTTATGTCATGTGACAAATGCACTCCTTCCTGAACTTTTTGCTTTCTATTATAGCATTGAATGCTATCTTCTCCTCATTGTTTTGGAAAAATATCCATGAAATCGATCAAAACGGTAGGAAAAGTGTAGGATGCAACTTTCCTTAGAGGAAGCTTAACGTAGAAAGAAAAGTGTCTTAAGTTTCACTTGATGGGGGTGTTTCTTGGGGGGGGGGGGAGGTGAAAGCTGTCTAAATCATCCATTGAAAGTGAAACCTTCGCAAGGACGCGATGTCGGCCGAGAATTTGGGAGGAAACCATGCAATATTCACGTAGCTAGCGATGCCTCCAACTAATTTTTCTTTATGATCCTTAGCTGCTGAAAGCTCACAGAATATGCAAAAAATATAGTACTCCTGACCCCCATAAAAATTATTTGGGAAGAATGTGCTTCCTCTATGTCTTTGAGTCTTGTGATTTTTTAGAATGTGCCTCGTGAAATCTTAAAAATTGGGTGTTTTTCAACTATTGGACTAGATCGACTAGATCTCCATTTTAGCTCAAACTGTCTCAGGTTCAAAGACTGAAGGATCAATGAAAATGTGGGTCACCAGAGGAAGCGAGGGGCACCTCAACACCTCGGCAAAATATATCCTTGTTTCTTGAAGCTACTGACCCGAGGACTTCAATAGAGAGAGAACTTCAAGGACCTCACTAGAAAGGTCTGCATTTTGTACTATAATCATGCAAAAGGTGTGTTAAACAAATTTAAAGCCATCTCATGTAATAACTTACACCAAATCATCACCACTAAAGTCTAAATTCTAAATAATAATGAATTTCTTGTTGCTTTAATCTTCCTCTCACACTATTGACTTTTATACTATTTTGCTCTATTTTATAACAATATTTCAACAAAACTTAAATTCCAGACTACATGTATCTTTTTTGGTAAGAAAACTGAGGAGAAGATAAATTTAAAAATTCGTAAAAATACTGTTTATTTTACTGTAGGAAATCTTTCGTACATGTTTACTTTATTTTCACTTGTTTCTTGAATCATATTATTTGAAAGGCATTTTGAGAATATTCAGGATGGCACAGGAAGCGAAAATGACGATTATTAAGGAAACTTTAAAAGAAACTGGTAAGAAACTCGGATTACTCAAGATCTGATAGTCGTAAAAAGTTCAGTACTGGCCTAAATTATTAGTTTCTTATAAAAATACTTGTATATTAATTAATACTTCCTTTCATCAGCGAACGAGACAGTGAATGACAAAAAGTTCAGGAAGGAGTGCATTTGTCACATGACATAAGTTGTGTTACACATTATTTCCAAATCGATTCTGATTTGAACAGTTGCAAAGAGAAGCCAGGAAAATATTTTACGAAGAATGAAATGCTGCATTTCCTTTAAATTTGCTTCGAGTGGATGCATAGCTTGTTGCTGCAAGTCGCTGTTGATACAGGTTCACGAAGTTCATGAAAACGGGCAGAATAATTCTTCCATCATTTCTGATTTGTTAGGCTTTTCTCACAGCCCGTAAACAATGTTTTGATTTGGGAGTGCAAGAACTCATAAATATACCTAGAAACGACTGGAAGAATGAAGGTTTGTTAAGGTTGGTAGATCTTTAATTATCTACATCTAATATCGATTCTCGAGTTGTTGGAAATAAATCATGTCTTGTTTTGGTTGCTACATTGAAACAAAGAAGCGATACAGTTGCGATAATAATGAAAAGTCCTCTTGGAAAACAGATCGAGACGATAACAAATAGCGAGCAAAAAGTGCACCAAAAATGAGTTCAAGAATTAATCTTCATGAAGGGCATGAAGGGCATGCAGCTCAAGGAAACGTTAACCCTAAATATCATATACCAAAGATATTTTTTTAGCATGAATGGCAGATGAAGAGATAATGATCAAAATATCTCACAAAATATCTTAGATGGGCGCTTGCAGGTTTCATCCTCTAGTCTAGGGACAGCAAATGGCCTACGCCTTACCTGGATTTTCAAGCTGAAATAAATTTCTGGTAAGATGATACTTCAAAATTGGTGGTCGCTAGAAATATCAATTAAAAGGTAGCAAATACATCTGTCGACAATCACTGGATGAAAAAATCAGCAGTAAAAGGGTTTCTTTCGCTTTGTAAGAAAATTGAACCCGGTTTCTGCAAAGATACGTTAGTCGAAACTTTTCATTGGGAAGGACGACATGTGATCTGAGCTGTTTGACCTCCCTACGTCCATATGCGTTCAGGCAACAGCCTGCCAATTTAAATGCGATTTTAGAAACAAATGAAGTGCTTTCATTTTGAATTTCAGCTTATTTCCTCCATTGATCGCAGAATTATGTGCCTAAATGTGGCGTTTGGTCGCAAGGGCCTAGGCATGATTCTGTGATTCTCGAAGCTGCCTCGGGTTTCTTTCTCGTGCCATAAAAAGATTCAGAGGAATTCGATCCACAAACATGTTGCTATTTCGTTATCTCTGAAGTGTAAGGAGTTTATCGATATGTACACAAGATATCTAACATCTTTGTTCGTGCATAGGGAGAGAGGTTTGTTGCGAAAATAAGCATCGCAAAACCTGGCGAAATTCGAAGCTGCGTGGTGTCGAAATCTCCAAATCTCCCCCATTTTCCCAGCATGCTTTTCTTTCCGTGAAAAGGTCTATTCTTTTCCACGATAAGGCTTTTCGAACGGCTCATATCAAAGGAAACTGTTATACTTTAAGATTACAAAGGAGTATTGAGGAATAAGGGCATTACCAAGAGTGAAGTATATTTTGAAATAGACAGGTGCACGAGCTAAGAAGACAAAGGGTGCGTGGATATGACTTTTGTACCTAAAGCCGGACATAAGTACCTCTCTCTGCCTTATTTGAGAAAGTTTGCCAAAATCAAGGCTTTGCTTATGCACTTTCCCTTGATTCCCTGTTATTTTGTTAGTTCTGATTTTCATTGCGGTGTTAGCCGCAAAATATTTCAAAAGAATCAAAATGTTGCGACTTCTGTCTCTCTTTCTTTCTGTCGGTTTGTCGAAACATGCCAATCCTGCAATTCGCTTTGCTCTAAATAACCTATTTCTATCAGACAATAATGAAACGTCAGAGGCGGTGTCATCAAAGTCCTTCTTGACTGATGTTTGTCTGTCTTCGTTATGGTCTTGAGATAGTTGGTGGGGAGAAGGGCAGTGATTTTGTGATGCAATGCCAAAGAACTGAACTGGCTACAGGCATGAGGGGTTGCAAGACAAGGGGGAGGCAAAGGCATAGTGTAATGTCAACAGAAAGCGAAAGTCCTATCAGTTTTATTTCATACCATATGTTGGTGCAGTTTGTTCCCATTTCCCAAAACGCCGCACTCACTAAATAATGTTATTGCTTGTGTCATATTGTTATTCCTATGTTTTCGGGAATAATTCATTTAACTACTAATTGCAACGAATTTTCTATATCTTTACAAACCTTGCCGCCAAGCAGACTTTGGTTACTGGGAAGGAGAGGAAGGAATCCTCTCCTCCCCAGTAATCAAAGTCTGCACACAGTCTATACAAACCTGGTCATGTTCATCAGGAATCTTCATTGCATTTTCCAATACTTCGGTTGAAAACTCCATATCATATCGATCTTTGAAGTCCTTAGCTCTCTTTGTCAACTGACGAAGTTCTTTCATTGTGTTCTTCATATTTCCTTTGCTCATTTTCCTCTGTGATGAAACAGAAATTGTTTCACAATCTAATTGATTGACCTGAGTTAGTCACGGGGGGGGGGGGTTCTTCCATAGTAAAGGTACCTGGGGATGTGCCGCCCGCAAGGGTATGCTTTTTCAAACCTTCTAGTCTAGCCAAGGGTATACTTTTTGCCAATTTTAGTCCATTATGTCTAGCCAAGGGTATACTTTTTGCCAATTTTCGCCCATTCAGTCTGGGCAAGGGTATACCTTTTGGCAATTTTGGTCAAAGAAATGTCAAACTTCGGTAATTCCTGTAAAGAAACCCAAATTTTTTTTCAAATTTTGGTCAAGAGAATGCAAAAATTTGGCAAGTTTTGTCCAGAAAATGCCACTCATGGCACTTTTGATGTAGAAATTAGTCTAGCCAAGGGTATTATTTTCAGAAAAATTGGTCTAGCCAACGGTGCCATTTTGAAACCGTGGGCGGCACACCCAGGCCCGAAATTTAGCCGAGAACCCCCCCCCCCCCATGGAGTTAGTCCGCTACACAGAAATTTCCAAGATGTGCTGGTGCTTCTCCCGTTCTCCCTATCACTCCATCTTAATTCAACTCCGTTACGAAAACGTAAGCATGGTTGCACAGCTCAGATGTACACAATTATACAATGCACATGTGCTTAGTTAAACTGTGATGAGCTATGACAACTGTTTCGCTCAAATTAGAGTGCAGTAGTCAACAACTAATAACCCTTAACACGAGCAAATAAACCAGCTTAAACTTACCCACACTCTCCTTCGCAGAGGCTGTATCACAGAAGGATCGGATTTGATGTCGCGCCGAAGGCAGAACGAGCGCGCAAATTTTCCTCCTTCCTCAGTTCCCTCGGAAATGCAACCTCTGCGAAGGAGAGGCACTAAACCAAGTTAACAAGTGTTTACTTCTTATTGGTCAGACGGTTCGAATTCGTTTGATTGGTTGAAATTGAAATTGGCTGGTTTGGTTGCGTCAATATGAGTGGGGTATACTTGCAGGTTCTTGGAGTTTGTATGGATATAACGTTTAGTTGAAAAATTTTCGAATGGCACAGAATCCATTCTATATAAAGGCAGACTTCGCAAGATTAAGACAAGTAACAAAAAGTTACCTTTGCTAATTTGTTTAATTTCCTTGTCATTTCTGACACCCCACGACAGTTTTTCACTTCTGGTTTTTTCCAAAAAGGAAATTTCTTGGAATCTGTCCCACACTTCCTGTACGCAAATGCTCTGTTTGATTTGTAGCTAAAGGGACAATTTCGTTGAGCAGTGTTGCCAATAAGTGTAACAGGCCAATATATTTCACCAGTTGATGAGTTTTGTCCCGTTGTGGTCGCCGCACAGCAATCTGCAGGCAAAATAAAGCATCAACACTGTTTTGTTCGTATTAATTGAGGCCCAGCTTTCGTTTCATATCGGAATGGCCTCCTGTTTACACGAGAACGCACCAATCCAATACACTTCATACGGTTTTGCATTTTCAAATAAAAACGCTCTGAAAGTGGTATCAAACGAATCCGATATCGTGTAAATGGTCGATTCCAGTGTTAACTCCAACGGAACCTCATTTTCAATTCTATGAGCCTCCCATTCATTTGGGACGCTGCACAGAATGCGCAGTGGATGCTTAAAGCATACAGTGAACCCATTGCAGTGCCAGGCGAACGGTGTCGTGTAAACGGAACCCCAATCTGACATGAACTGAATCACTGGATATTTAGCGAAATCTAATGACGTTTCTTGGCATGACAAAGCTACCTACAGTTACTCTCCCTATTTTGTAATATCCAGTTGTTTTGGGTCCAATTTTAATGCAGATTTTGAGTTTTGAAGTCATTTTTTAAATTCTACGTCGACGTCCCGTGACATCACAATGAAATATATTTTGCGATTTTGAAATAGACTTTGGGTTGGCCCTTATCGGCCACCATATGGAGTTCATAAACCATATGTTTAAACATTACAAGATTGCAGAACAATCTAGTTTCAAGTTTTTCCTTCAAAAGAATAGCAGGGAAATTTAGAATTTCGATCTGAAGATAGATGAATTAACACATTTAAATGAATTTATCAAAACTTCAATGTACCTAGAGACGTTGCATTAAACTTCCTTGATGGACTGCGTCGTAACACTATCTTGCAGATCCTCAATCTTTCAGATTCATTTGCTTGTCTATACAAGGCCTTTACTGTAAGAATTTCTTCTCTCCTGAAAAAGTACCAAAGAAAGTATCCTTTTATAATTCCTTCAAACTTATTTTGGCGTTCGTAAAAAGAGGAGTTTGGAGCCAGGGTACTTTCGACTTCGCGCCATAATGATAGGGAAAATATGTGATATTTAGTAGTTCATTTTCTTTGTCACACAGAGGCCTTTTTGAGTCTCTTTCCAGTTGATGTTATCCCCCATTGAATCTTATTTTCGTTCAAAAGCGTTCTCTTGAAACAGGATAACGCATTTAAAATTCACAGCCCCGTTTTTAAATCGAGCCTCTCTCTGAAGTAAATCTGGACAAGAATTAACTTACCCATCTCTGTTTGTTTTCGTTGGATACAAATCGAGATTTGCAATTTTGAGCTGTTTTCTTTCAAAGTTATCTTTGAGCTAAAGCAAGAACATCAAAATTCTGTTTAGATGTCAGAAGTAGACAAGGCATGTGCAAAAATTGGCCTGAAGAATTTGCCAAGACACAAAAAAGTACTTCAGGATTTTACCTGGGAAATAGGATGTGAACATAAAAATATCGATATGAAATCGGAAGTGGTGATTTCCTTTTTTATTTCTGATGAAAATATGATATTTGGTTAAAAAATTTAAAAAAATGACAAACAAATAAGGGCATCAATAATATCAAGGAGAGCTTTTGTGAGTAAACGTCCTTAGTCGATATAAAAACCCAATGACTTTTCAGAAAAATATTCCAGAAAGGAAAAGATTAACTTCACACTTTAACAAATAGTGGTTTGCATCAGTATCGTCATATACCACGAGATGCAACCGAAGAACATGCTAAGGATTGCACTGATGCTTTGAGATTGTATTTCGTAATATCTTACTTAAAAAGTTGCCACAGGCGGACTTTCTCAAAGCTGCTGGATCTCCAACAAAGAAAACAGCAAAATATTTCACATGGTTACACACATACACAATGAATTTTCTTTGAATCAAATAACATCAATTCCTTACCTTTATCTTGGTAACATTTTCGAATTCTTCGCCTGTAATATGAGTCTTGTTCATTAGTCTACTTGCAACTATTTTGGTAAGTCTGATGTCCCATTGCATTGATGCCACATCTGCAAAGAAGATGCAAGCTAGTCAATAATCTTCCTGGCCCCTTACGACCATACATTCTTACATTTTCCCATTTTTTGCGCGCTGACTTGCCTTGCAGTAACTGAACGGAGATATAGCTATCCTGTCTACGAACAGAACCAGGGAGCGCCGGACAAAAGTAGGCCGCGTGTCACTCGCTTTGCTTCAACTTCGTTGATTTACAATTAAGACCCTCAAAAACCGAAGCCATCTAATTTCATTTTCATGACATATTTCTATGTCTACAAAGCCCCTACAAAGTTTAACAAGCAAATTGTATTCTTAATGTAATGAAGCAGACATTTATCGGGTGAGGAGCTAGCCCTCTTTGCTGAGATCTCATTGGAGGTCTATTCCTTTACATGAGAAGAGGGCTAGCCCGCCTAGGCGAGATCTCGCTATTCAGTACCCGAGATCTCGCCTAGGAGGGCTGGAAATTTCCCATAAAAACGTTATCAAGCGGGCTGGAAAACATCGTTATACGCAAAATCAAGCCTTTTAGCATAAGGAAGCGCTCCTGCCATGCCAGGCATCGATAAACTTTAATGGTTTATGTTGATCCTATTCAGACATGAGCAAGTATCTGCCTTTCGTATTTCATATCAAGGACGAGTTTTCCTACCACTCCTTGGTTTTTCCTTTGCCTTACTAGACACCATATCTGGCTTTGCTGTGCTGGGCGCTTTTGATGATGTGAACGGCGTTGTCAATTCTTCAGTCGTTGCTGTTATTGTGCTCTTTAAGTTCGTTGTTGCTGCAGTTGTCTTGGGGGCCGTTGTTGTTGTTGCTGAACGAGAAGTCGTTGCTGTGGTCACAGTTGTTGCAGTTGTTGAAGGGGAAGTGGTCGGGGGGACAGAGATGCGTATCTCTAAACTGCAGTCTTTCCGATTGTCGTCATCATCTTGTATGCTCCTTTTATGTTTCTCTCCCTCATTTTGAGCATAATAGTCATCATCGTCACCACTCCACTCCACTGTAATCTTATACGTAAAAGTAGATCCTGCCAAATTATTTTGCCGTAGCTTTGAAGTGACTTCCATCGTATTGTCAGACTTCTCGAAGCAAAAACTTTGTTCCAATGCGTTTCCTGCTGATGATATCTGCGTACACTCTTTAATGGATCTGCGTGAGAACTGTCTAGTTGTGCTGTCTGCAAACTTGACTTTTAGACTTCGCATAGAAAATTTTCGACATCTTGAGCGGCATGGGCTGAAATTCTGGAGATTAGCAACTTTTGTTCCATCTACTGCACGTGGGTCAATCGTCTCTACCATTGAGCAGGAGCCTGTGAAAACAGAAGACTGAAAGATGGAACGAGAAAGTTTTATATCGAGCTGTTTGGTTTGATAACATCGTCCCCAGGGCCTTTTGTCATACAGTATTTGACAAAGGCCCTGGGGACGAAGTTGGTGTTTTGAATAAACAAACATAAAATACTCTTTGAATATTGATCAGTACCCCGTAAACTGCAAAAGAAACTTTAAAAGGCCATCGTTACCCAGGGTCCTTTGCAGGCCAGGCACGCTAAAATCTCAGACTGACTGAGCATTAGAATTGGATTTGGCCTAATGTAACCAGAAATATGAGTCACAGTGCAGAAACTGACTTGAAAGAATAATCGACTAAAGTCGAACCCCTCCTTTCAGTTTTAACTACAACACAATACGTATCCATATAGAATTATTTAAACCAAATTTGATTTCAGACAATCCTAAATTGCAGAATGCCCACAAGCAAAGGATTCTTAGTAGACTTGCCCCATATCTATTTCGTCATCTGTAATTAGTCTCCCTGAAACATACAGTGAACGACGAAATATTTTATTCAGCTTTTCCAAACAAATAGTTGATGAAATAGACTTAGGGCAAGTCTAGATTCTTATTGACAATGGTTCTTCAAAGAGGAGGGAAAGCAGGATTTTTATTCGAAAATCAAAATCAACAATATTCTATTCCCTGACTGATTGATGAAGAAACATTGAAAAATTCGCTAGTCAGTGTCAATGAATATTATTGATTTGATTACCGAATAGAATCCCCGGTCTCCCTCTTTCTAAATTTAAAGTCTTTGATGATTTTGAACTTTGAATTGTTAAGTATGCATGGTAAAAAGGAAAAATGAAAAACGAACGCGAAAACGAAAAACGTTTGGTGTAACGATTAGAACTATCGCTTACTGTTAAGTGATGACAGGCACTAACACTGCAGTTTTGTAAAAAGTGCGAATGCTGTCTCGGAACATAGTCACAAGAATATGCTCATAACGAAGTAAAGATAAGAATTACAAGTTCAGAATAAAAGCATTGCACTTACTTGCATTGGAGGGGCTGATGGTAAGAACTGCCACGACAAATAAGCCAAATAGCAATGGACTTGGGGAGTATGTAGTTGTATATGAACGACGAGGCATTTTAATTCACCTTACTTGCCAGCCGCAAATCAACCTCTCTGTTGCTCTTGCATTTTGAGTTATTTTATTTGAAATTGATGCTGCACGATGAAGTCCAGAAAATTAAACAACTTGATAAATATAACATATAGTCAGAGTGTCAAATAGAGCCAGGAAGTATCAAATATTTGCTGCTAAAAGTGCTACTCTTTGACCTTGCCAAAACCTGTCGAGAGATTAGTTCTGTATCACATGTTTGACTGCTGGCTTTTGTAACCCATACGATTTGATTCTATTTCCTCGTTACATCCGGAACTTTACATGTCTGTATGTCAGAAGGGATCTGCGTCGAATGCCAAGGTAAAAGAACACCTGTGCACTTCTGAAGATTCTGCTTTAGGTACCAAAAGACAAATCTTTAGGAGGCGCAGGCAGAGCTCTGACTGCAGGCAGATTCATGCTGAAGCTTGTGATGGAATATTCGGTTCAAAATCATTTATGCCAAAATTGGACCGATTCTTGAATAACAGGGCTCTATTTCTGCTGTCGGGCTTGATTTGCAAATCGGGTCCTTTTTTGTTCTATCCATCTAGAAGCTAAGTCTCTGGTGTTCTGTAAGTGCTTGATATTCAAAAGCAGGTGGTTTCTTTTCACATTGATATTCAAAAGTTGGTCTTAAGTTGCCCTTTACCAGGGACGTAGGAAGCATCTCAAACTTGGGGGGCACGGCACTTTTAGGGCACTTTTTCCTTAAGAAAAAGGGGGCATTTTCTAAAAACAAAAAGGACACTTCTTTGTCTCTTGCAAAATCTTGGGGGGCACATGCCCCCAGTGCCCTCTGGTTCCTGCGTCTATGCCCTTTACATTCTCTCTAGGCTGTAACTAGGTTCGTAAAGCTGCCAGAATTGTAAGATTGTCACTTCTCACTTGTTGTACCAAAGCAGCAAATCAAGAGCGGATTTTGCGACAATGATATGATACTATTGTTGCTCTTTGCTTCGCATGTTAAGTTCAACTTTTAACAAAGCCCGTCATGTCAGACCTCGAAGATATCTTAAAACCTGCATTGTACGACCAACTCACATGTTGTGCGTGCGAACAGAAGCTATCAAGACAGGAAATGAGCAGATATCGAAAGAAGAATTGATGTAAACAACTGCAAAGCAAATCTGAAGCGCCATTTGCATCACAAATAAACACGAAGCGAGGCAATAGACCTTTTTGCAATTCAGAGAAAGGGATTGCGCAGAGCGTGGCTCGTTCTGGCAGGGGTCTGACAGCCATGGCAACAACGGTAGAAAATCTGTTGCCAAGGTTGTCAGGAAGGGCCGCGCTCTCCTCAATCTCTTTCTCTAAATTGCGAAAAGTCTATGCATCAAAGCTGAATTGATTCAACTGTGTCGCATGTACTGCATCCACAAGGAAATTTGCATTAAGTCAGGCCACTTGCGGATGATCTTTGGGTTTAGGCAGATAAGGATTTGATCCTATTGAATTTGTTATTATTCTTTTGTTTTTGTCGGTGGGTTTACTTAAGTACTTGCTTTATTCTTCAAAGAAAACAGGATAAGATCAGCAAACGAAGAAAATCATTTGCTGACTTCTGCCGCTATTTTTGAAGAGAGATTCACTTCGAAGAATAAAGTGAGACTTTGGCAAGCCTACATTTAGGGGAGTACAACGAAAGAAGGTCATACGTAGTAAGACTAGTTCCTTACCTTTGGTATCAGGGGTCGGTTTCAGTCTCCCTGTTGGCATTACATTGACAATCATTAAATGCAGAATGCAGGAGATATTTGGACTGTCCATTGTACCAACATAATATTCGAACACATTCGACAGCAGTTTGGGAGTCAACTTTGAACTGAGCTGCAAAGTCTTGTTTGGTCCTTGACAGAAATGCTTGCGGGCATCATTCCCTTGAATCTTTGTGCAAGGAAAAATGGCCTCACTTTGAAAATCCTTTATGTCACCTTTGCCACTGCGTTTTCTTACAAGAAGCCGCTTTATAACTGGATTGCACCCATTTTGAGAGCATTTTGCAAGAGATCTGAGATTGGCAACGACTTTATTGACAGGAGTGTCGATGGAGACATCTTTGGTGTCGATGCAGTCACCTACAAATTGATGAAAACGAACAACAAAATAGAAGAGCGCTTGGAAAGGAAATGAAGTGCAGAAAGAAACAATTTCAGTAGTTCAACCAAAGCAAAACAATACGAAATAGAAAGAAATACAGAGTTTTTTTGTGAGAGAAAGAAAATGTTCTCAAGGCATAACAGAAGCTGCTCCTTCTAAATGAGCAAGCAACGATGACCCACGAAAAGAGTAGCATGTAGCATTTGGAAAAGTGTATTTCCCAAGGCTCCACCAGAAATGATAAGTTTTGAGTGTGATTTGTAAAGTTCCAAGGAAAATTTTTGTGCCAGAGATGCGAGCTGCCAAATCCTAAAACATCCTATCGTAAGTAACAAGAGGGGAATTAAGTGGCAATAGAGTGTTATTTATTTTACTTTTTTAAGCACGGTAGCCCCGTCAGTTAAATAAACAATTAACAATTAACAATTTAACAATTAAATAAACTGGACATTGGAAGTGGCAAGGAAAGGTGCCTGTTTTAGGTCATAGTCGAGTTCGGGAGCAGAAAGTTTGTCTGGACCAACACTCATAAACGTAATTGTACTTACAACTAAAATCCAAAGCATTTGTGTGCTTGCTGCTGGTGAAATATAAAATAACAAAAAAGATCGCTTCCAATGCAAGATCCATCCTGTAGTGTGTAAAAGCTAAGCTAGGTTTGCGAGTTTGCAAACCGGACTGTCATATTTTGATATCAGGAATGAGCTTGGAACCTGACATAACACTTTCCTCGGTAAAGATTCTTGCATGAGTTTCTTTTGTCTCCAACAACAGAATTGTCTTGCTTTGGCAACTTCAGATTTGTTAGTTAAAAGCAGGAATCAGGCCGGGATACAGAGAACTCTCAGACATGATAATGTGCTTTGATACCTGAGCAGCATCTCTAAAATATGATTCTAAAAAAAAGCCGGAAAACTTGCACGATGAATATCCTGAAAGAAAGCTCCTTGTTCCAACTATCTTGCATCGGTATTTCAGTGCAAATACGTGCACAACACGCCGAACTACAAGATCTCAGGCATTGCAAAATCTGCTTAACTTTGACACCTCCACAATATCATGACAATGTCTTCGAAGACTTCGAAGCGCTGGAAAAAACTGCCAAAAATCAAGAAGAATTTCTTTGAATGAAAAAGATTCCTTGTTTCCAACTATCTTGCATTCGTATTTCAGTGCAAGGTCACAAAGTGCATGCTGCAAATGGGCCGAGCTTCAAGAATATCCCAGACATGGTGAATCTGCTGACGTTAACACCAACACAATATCACATCAATGTTTTTGAAAAGAGCTGAGAAAACATGCTGATGCACTATTTACCAATCCTGAAGTCTGTCTTATGATTTAAATAAAAGCAACTGCCTTGACGATAGTGGCAAATAAAAATAAACATTACATCAACTTATTGATTGGTGTCTATCGAAGGTATTTTTGACATGAGTGGGAATAAAACCACACATATGAATACTGTATGGCTATTCATGGGTTAACGGACATTTGCTCTGAAAATGTTCAGCATGGAAGGTGGGAACTTTCCTTTTGATCAGCACTCTCAGAAACTTAATACGCAGTTGCAGAAAATTTGAATTTAAACGAACGGTTTACGGTTTTTCGATTACTTCGTAGAACTTTTTACAGGATAACTGTTAATATCTATCAAGCCTTAACATCACTGTAACAGTAAGGTCATCGCAAATTGTAACGTCCCTTGGGATTCCAGTTTCATTTGCATGAACTAGTTTTCCGGGCGATTCTCGACAATTGTCATGACCTGTGTCAGATGTTGATTCTAACTCGTTCGCGACTCGATCTATCACATGGTTTTCGAACTTATATTAGACTTGCAGATAGACTTATCACAGACGACCAAATAGACTTGGGAAAAGTCCAAATTTCTATTTGTCCAACTCTCCATGCTTTACTTAAGTATGCAGAAAAATGTACTTTGCAATCCTAGTGTCATGTCAAGTAAACGTTCCCACGATCTTTACCGTATTGAAATTTGAATTCCTACTATTACAGCATCTGTGCAAACTAGCAAATATCCTACAACTCGAAAGATACTGTCTGAACTTGAAGTAAATCTCTAAGCTTTGTATGCAGTTGGAAGTTTTTGACCTACACCCTGTTTTCAAATAATAACAGCTCTAGGTACCATTTCCCGACGAACCTTAGAGTGTAAGGCCTTTTGGAACAGGCATTAATTGAAGGAATTTTCATCATTGCACAAAAAGCGTAAAATGCAGTCTTTTGGTCTAAAGGATGTGGCAAAAGGGTGTGGCAATTGGTTTTGCAAAGTCATTGAGGACAAAGACTGTATGAAATGTAACATTTTTCATGCACCGGACAGCATAATTACTCTCTCATTGCCAAACACCATTATTTGTCCATGTAGAGGTTGTGCACCAAGATGCCAGAGATCAGAGATGCATAAATCTAGGGGGTCCAGGGGCATGCTCCCCTGGAAAAATTTTGTAAATTTGACCTCTAGGATGGCTAGAATGCACTTGGTTCTTCTTGTTCTTAGGCAATTTGACACACAGTTAATTCCCAAAAGTTTGGTTGTGTCTTTTGATTCCAACCTCTGACTACTCTCTTCAAGTTCAACTCTCTTTAAGCTGGCTTTGATAATGTTCTTACCTTCTTTCTAAATAATGCCTAGATTGTATATTTTTTTAACATTCTGTTTCAAGAAACTATGAAGATGGGAAAGAGCCAGATTTCCTGTTAAATCAACAGGGGCTGCCAAGCAGACTTTCATTGAAATGGAGTATTCATTTATCTTTATTCTGAAAAATTAATAGCAGCAGTATTCAAATATTTCAAACCAAAATGCGAAAAAATCATCACTGCACAATATTCAATTCATCACTGCACATTTTTGATTCATCACTGCACAAATTGGTCATCACTGCACCTTAAATTAACCCTTGTTTTGGAAGCAGGGTGCTCTGCTATCTCTTATAGTCAAGTCATTTGCATGCTCAAGGGCCACAAACAGTCCTATATAGCAAAGGTTATAAATGGAGCTAAGCTCGATTCCTGCGGTACCCCATGTTTGATCCCTGTCAGCAGAACTTTTGGCGAGGGTCTTAATGTAATTTGCACTGTGGTTACAGGGAATTGACGTGGTCCAAACTGGCCTGGGCCAGGTTACAAATATATTCTACTGCAACTGATAACTTGGAACCGGTTCTGTTTCATTGTACAGCTATAGAAACAATGGGTGCGTTGCGTAGGCGTTTTGAGCCTATTCTTAGCGGCCACTCAACCAAGTTTCTAAATTTGTCTACGAGTTGTTCATAGCCTTCTTTAACAGCGAACCCAATGCAAAAATAAGCACAGATTCCATAAAAGTATGCACACACCATTAATCTCTATATATTGAGAAAATAAGCATTTACCTCCATGATTATACTAAACCTGAGAACTAGCTAGCTGAGTGAATATAATACTTTATGATGTTAATCATTATACGATATAAGTAGCTACTGTGATACACGCTCCTACGTAGCGTCTGTAATTCAATTCATCAACGAAAGCAGCCTGGTTACCTGGTCAATCTGACAGCGTTCGCGTGTGCGTCCTGGGCACCAAGCAAGCGACTTGTTGAATTGAATGCAGTTATTTTAGATCACGTTTCCATTTTACTAGTAGATTTTTGATCCTTTACAGAGTTGTAATGGCTTAAGACTGTTTACACTGCTCCAGAATGAAAGTTTTCCCGCTCATAGAAGGAGCAAAATATGTCACAGATTAGCAGGAACAGTGTAAACGAGAGGCCGATCCAACAGACTTTGGTTTCGGATACAAAATTGTACCGGTACTTGTATTAGTACGGTGTAAACTGCATCTGAGATTGATGCGGCGAAGCCCAGTCCTCCTAAGTTGAAAATGACGTCAAGGAACCAAACTGCTACGAAGAAAAGTGCATGATACAACGCTGTGCAGGAGCAGGAATGCCGCAAGCAATATATACAACTTCCATTGCTGTATAACCATAGTGAGATTTCTAAAGAAAGGTCAACTTGAAGTGATGTGCGGAAGATTGGAAGCGAGGAGGAATGGAAAAACAATGACATGCGGAAATGTGTGCTGTTCTTGGATTTGAAACGAGCAGAAACTAAAAACATATGCTTTACATGAAAACTGACTCTCAATCACTGCGGATCAAGTTTGTCACGAAAGTTATGACGGTTAAGAAATTTCAAGAACTTGGAGGCATTTCAAAGGTGAAGCCATTGCTTGAATAACTCACTGATGGGTCCAGCAACTAAGGGCTGGAACTGACCTATGGGCTAGTTGAAGACTGGTTATTTCAGAAGAAGTTGGATGGTTCATGGTCTATGGCCCTTGGAACCCGGTTTCATTTCAAAGTATGGAGAAAACAGAGTTCTGTTTCTATTTGCATTGACAATAAAATGTGCCTGAACAGAAACAATGTGCCAACAAATTTATCAGGGAAAGGGGCCTTGCATCACCAAATAAGAATCCACCTTTTCAAGACTCCTGTGCAAACTCTGATTTCAAGCTCAAAGCTCTCATGAATTCAAATTTCTTCATATCGCCATATTTTTTAAATGAATACAGATATGAATGTGAACATTTGTTTCTGAGTAAACTTTGTACGCAGAACAAGATTCTAGCGTCAAAAATGCAAAACCTCAAAAAACGAAAGACTCGTGCTTTGGTGCCTCTTATCATGAAAAGGTGGACAGCACCCTATACTTGTCATCTATCCACGGGGGGGGGGGGGGTTCTCGGCTAAATTTCGGTTAGGGGGGTGCCGCCCACAGTTTCAAAATGTAACCGTTGGCTAGACCATGGCTAGACCAATTTTTGTGAAAATGACACCCTTGGCTAGACTAATTTTTCCTTCAGAAGTACTCTGAATAGGCATTTTCTAGGCAAAACTTGCCAAATTTTCGCATTTTCTCGACCAAAATTCCAAAAAAGTTGGGTTTTTTTACCAAAATTACCGAATTTTAACATCTCTTTGACCAAAATTCCCAAAAAGCATACCCTTGCCTAGACTTAACGGGATTAAAATTGCCAAAAAGTACACCCTTGGCTAGACTAGAAGGCCGAAAAAGTATACCCTCGCGGGCGGCACATCCCCAGGTACCTTTACTATGGAAGAACCCCCCCCCCCCCGTGTATCTATCATTAAATGTAGCTAGAAAACAGAAGATAAAATCATTAAAATGGTTGCAATCGTGAGACTATCACGCTATCTACATTCTCGTCTACATTCTCGTCTACATTCTCGTCTACATTCTCGTCTACATTCTCGTCTACATTCTCGTCTACATTCAATCTTGACGCAATGACTACCTGCTACAACTTTTGCAAGATGACTGAAATATTACTGAAAGGCTCATGTTATAGGCCAACGGCTGTTAACCAAAGAATACTCCTTACAACAGTGTCCGCTTACAATATCCCCCGGTTTACACTGAACAGAAAACGGGCAACGTGGTTTTTATACCCAGTCTGAAAAAGCAATCCCCAGTGTTTAGCTCTTTATGGATCTACCACTGAGTCTACCACTGTGTCACTGAGTCAATGCGACATTAGACATCAATATCACAGTCATCCATACTCTACTACGATGGTCGTATCTATACGCGAATGCAATGCAATTTATAGGCAAAGGTAAATTGAAGATTAAATACATGCATTAGGACGTTAAACTAGCGTTCATGTGGATAACTATGCGCCTAAATATTTCTCAGAGGAAGCACAATTACACTTGCATGTATTTGTGTGATCAGCAGAATTTAATCGTTATTGTGTAAATAGTAGGGATGTACGGATCAAGTTTGTAGCTTGACGAAGCTAACGTTTTAAGCTTGCCATAATCCTGCTAAAGTAAACACGTTCAGTGTAAGCAGAGCTAATTGTCCAAAGAAGAGGCCCTCCTAGAGGTGTAAAAATTCCGCTGCTTTCCAGTTTTTTCAAGTTTGATCCCTTGGTCCAAGTGAAACGAATTAGAAATCCATTATTTTATTCTCAAAAAATATGATCTTCCACAATTTTATTCGCTATTTCGGAGAATATTCTCGCGAATGTTCACTTATTCCCAGCTTAAAAATACGGAGTAGCCCCTCTTCCCAAAACCCCTGGGAGAGCCTCAAAGAACTTGACTTTCTTTACATACACTATATTTCTAAGGAATTAAAATTTACCCAATAAATCATACTTGATTGAAAGTGGAGACCGAATAAACCAGTAATTATAAGGATACAAGTAAAATGTTTTGCTTCGTTACTGTAGGTTGAAAATTAATTTACGGTATACAATTTTAGAAACTTGATCATTGTCTGTGATTAATGAGCGGAGGTCGAGGCACCAGGAAGTTTACCAAGAGCCTAAAAAATGAGAGAAAATAGCAATACAGTACAAATCTGCATCTAAGAACACAGTGGATTAAATACCTACAGGGGTGAAATTGTCCAATCAGGCTACCATTTTATAAGAACATATCTCTTGTATTCATTGTTGAAGAACCCAGCCTGACTTGCAAAATTGCAGATTTTTATACGTGGGTTTTTACTGTAGGTCAACGAGTTATACGAATAGGTTCCAAAAGTTGCAAAATTCTACCGGCTGAGTCAAATGAAGTTTACCTCTTTAGCGAGCTGTCGAATTAAAAGTATGTGGTCAAGTTTCAAAATTGAAATGTTAATCTATCAGTCAAAACCTAACTTAAATGAGAAAATTATGTTTGGCAAAATCAATCATCGTTACGACCCTTTAGGTTTTTTGCTAAATCATTTAAAGGGTTAGAAGTGTTGTCTGTTCATAAGAGAGCACTTACTACCTTTTAAAAAATGTAGTAAAAATTTCACTACAATGCTATTCCTTTCTTTGAGAACTTACTTAATTTTTACATTGCTGGAGAACAACAAGTACTATTTTGAAGCAACTACTTATTTTGCCTTTTCTCTACCATAAATCAGCAACCACTTATCAGACTGCGGGGTGAGTGGCCGAGTGGCTTATACAGTCTTCGTCAGGTGACTGAAGTTAAGCTTGGTCGAGTGAGGTCAGATTTCGGATGGATGACCTCTGAGGACTGACCTCGCAACTCACCTCGTCGTCCTTCGGAAAGGACGTTAAACTAGGGGTCCCATGCCTGGATGCGGCATGCACAGTGGGCCTAAATTAGCTTTCAGAAGCTAGAAATCCTGACAAGCTCACTCAAAACAAATTGAAAACAAACAAACAAACAAACTGAATCATACAAGGTCCCAAACTCTTAAGTTGAAGCCTGACCTATGCAACTGTGTAAAAAGTAAGAGGATCGATTCTACAGCTCCTCCGCAACAGCTACAGAAACGGGGCATATTTTTTTGGGACACCCTGCAAAATTCTATACCGACATTTTTGAAAATTTGCAACCTGTGCTCACGTTAACTTCTGTGTGATGAAGAATTTTGCTTATACTTCAATCATTCAAATGAGCATACAATTCAGCCAATCCAGTTAAAATATAAATTGAAGTATATATTTTCATAAGAATAGAGCAGGGTGATATAAAGGCAAATAAGGGGTTGACTTATATTCACTCACCTGGAAAATGAGAAAACTGACTGACGAAAAGTTGGGTTTCTGAGCCCTTCCAGCAGAGATACCGGCAAAGCAACATGTCTCATGCAAAGCTCTTGAAATACTGAATGAACGGACTACCTCATCTCATGTCAGTTTTTCAATAAAAATAGCAATATTTACCTTGGAGAGATCAACTCCAGTCAGGGCTTGAACAGCTGGTGGAAGTTGTCCAACGAGTTTCGTGAGTTCATTCGTCAGTTTGCCACCACCGGAATTATCATCATTAATGAGGACGATTTCTTCTGTTTTACCAAGTGGTGCAGCAACTTCAGCAGCGATCTAATCGAGAGGAAAAAATTATCAGAATCATCATGATCATGATCATCATCATCATCATCATCATCATCATCACCTTGTATGCATGTATGATGTATGTATCCGATTAACATAAAATATACTGTGATAACAAGTGCAAATTAAAAATACACCTAACAATAATGGCAGGGATGACATTAAAGGTCGAGCTGACCTTACTTTGAAAATGGTCCCCTTAGCACGGCCGCCGAGAGCTTTTTGAGGCCCAGGTACAAAACTGAGAAATGAGGGCCCCTGCGAACGAAGCCAGTAGAAAATTTGTTCGATTACGCCCTTTAGATTGGCTTAAAATGCATTTCAGAGCATTTCCTGCAGTCAAAATGTCAAAAATCTTCAATTATGTGGCCCTTATGCCCTGGGGCAAATTGCCTCTCCTGCCCCCTCGCGCTAGCCCTGCCCCTTAGAGGCGCTTGCAAAAATTAATTTAATAATTATATAATTGACTATTTATAATTATTTAACTATCATAAAACATATCATTGAATAAATATACTTTTATATATATTATATATTTAACATTTTATAGAGTAATTTTCAACCAAATCCTTTTTAGTTTTACTGCATTGTTGTTAAGTTTAACACGAACCCCTGAACAGCAGTCCTCTCGACTGATACTTTCAGTTGTCCCATTTAGGATCTATCTGGTGATTTCCTACAACTACTGTCAGATGAAAATATTTAGTGATTCCGTTTCTCGGTGGAAGCTTCATATAGTTCTTTTCTTAGAGCTTGCAATCTGACAATAAAAACTTCTACGATTGCCAAGCGGGCTGTACTTGGCAGTCAAGGCGGTGTCTCTTCCGAGTCGGGCCAAATGAACATAGAACATACCTTAGGCATGGCATCGAGGACAAGCGCCATAAGTGCAGCATCTCCGTATTGTTTGTACGCAGCAGCTTTTTGTCTCATTCTTTCAGCCTCGGCTTTACCAATAGCCTCGATCGCAGCAGCCTCGGAAGCACCAATCATCTAAAAGACACGGAATAAACATCAAAAACAACCACACACAAGGCAGCACATGCAGTCGAGAAAACGCCGAGCGCCAATGGAGAAGAATGTATGGTCTCTAAGTCCTGTGACGTACGATTACTTAGGGATTTTGTTTGTAGACTAGTTTCCCACTTGAGAAATATTAATACACTCACATTCAAGCAAAGACTTTCAATCATGCAAGGAATCATCCAAGATTTGCTGAAATAACTGTGGCAAACACATAAAAAATATCATAAATGGTTCCACTGATGCCGAACGAGCAACAATTAACAAGTTTTTCTATTCCAATAAGGTGTTGCATTGTCAGGTGCTCAAATCACAAAAATGAAGCTTTTCGTCCAAAGGATGCCACATGGGTCACATAAACAGCTCACTCCTAAAAGGTCTGCGCGCTCTCCTACAGAACAGCTTTGATGTCTTTGAAATGAGGTGAAAGTAGTAAGTAGGGAAAAGTATCTGCCTGGCTTGGCCCTCACTGGTCCTTCAAGTGGATTATACCCTGTGTAGCATCTAACTGACAGGATATACAGGCTGGTCTAAAAAGTTTAGATCAACTAATATGCGTGGAAGAAATTATCTATCTTCAAGATACAAACAAGACTCATCCTTTGTTTCCTTGCGTTCTTTGATTAGCTGATATCACTTGGTCAACAGGGACTCATAATATTACACTTAAAAAGTGGGCCAACTTTTTCATAATGGCCTAAACTAGCGAGAGTTCTGGTACACTGAACAAAATCGCTTCAAAATCTAGTCTAAAGAGCTTGAACATTGGAAAGGAAAATTTTAGTACAAAGAATGATGTTGTCTTGACCCAAAAAATCTCAAAATGCATACCTTTGATTGGTTGAAAATTAAATTCTAGCGATTTCATTGGTGAATATGGAATCACTCTACACGGGCCTAAATTGGGCCTACTTTTTAAGAGAAATATTATAAGTCCCTTTCGACCAAGTGATATCAGCAAATCAAACAACGCTAGGAAACAAGGAATGAAAAGGCATAAGTCTATACACAAACCTTAATCTTTTCAGCTTCTGCTTGAGCTGCCAAAACTTTTTGCGTCCTATATAAAATAGGATAAATTTCATATAATGGATGGTAAACAAACCAAACAGCGATGGAAGGAAGACTAAGATTAGCTAGTAACGATCTAGAGATATATAAAATCTGTTACGAGAGAAAACAACTTCTGAAAATGTATGGCGTTGCCTGAACTACTGCCAATTATGAACAGCAAGACTCAAATCGTCAAATTCGAGCACAAATAACAGTTCAATAAATGGATCAACAGTTTCACTTCGCTTACAAATAAGAAACCTAAATCAAAGAACTGCCACTTGATATTTGATAATATAGTGTAGAACTTTTTCAAGTAATTTTAGGCCAAAATTGAAATCCTCTATGTATATATAATATAAGTGTGTTTAGGATCGTCTCAGTTTCTAAAGATGCTACTTGGGGAGAACAATGAATTATTGAAATTTCTCATAATATTTTGACTCTCTATGCTGCAACCAAATAGAAAAGAAGCACTAGCAACTACCTCTTTCCTTGAGCAATAGTTTCAACTCTGTAACTTTCAGCTTCAGCAGGACTTTTAACAGTTGCGATCAATTCCTTTTCTTTCCTTGCAATTTCTTTTTCTTCAACTTCAATAGCCTTTCTTCTCTCCACAACTTGGATCTGAATTTCTTCTGCTCGAATCTTCTGTTTCTCTTTAGCACCCTTGGAATGATAAAAAGGACATTAACACAGCCTGATTTTACCCGGCAGGGCTAGGGCTCAAATCATCTTGGCAATATGGAGTGACTAAATTTGAAAGATGTCCTGTCATGAAGAGCGTATAGCAAATTTTCCTAATCTTTTCGACATTTCTCTGCAAAATTACGCAATACAGTCTGCGAAAACGGTGTTATGATGTCTTTAAGTATATCATAGCCATGTTCAGATCGTTCTGACACTACATTAAATGTGAACGAGGCTGCTTACCGTGACATTTTGCAAGGTGGTGATGATATGCGACCTAACTTTTGATGATATTTAACGAATTGACAGCTTTTCTGAAACACACACTGAAACATATTTTTTCTGAAACACACTGTATTTTACCTGCAATTGATATGCCAATTCAGCCTCGGCCTTCTTCGCATTGACCTCTTGATCAAATTCTGCTGAACGCATTTCGAATTCCCGATTTGAATTTGCAATCTTTGTGTCTGCTTGGAATCTCGCATCCATTCTTACACGCTCACATTCAGCTTCCTGTGGAATTTAGAAATATTACATCATTAAACACAATGCAGCCTCCATCTTTACACAAAACATATTCCATCTTTACACAGAACATGGTAGTATCACAAAGATTGAGTCTCCACAACAATTACAAAACAAAGCTGCCCGAATCGCTGCAGGAAGTCCTTATGATGCACTTTCTTTGCCGATACGCAAAGAACTTGGCTGCTTCTCCTTCAAAGAAATGATTTTGAAGGAAACATCGACTATCACGTGGAAATCTTTCAGTACCTCAGTGACCTGTTCATTTGAAATCAGATTTTCATATACGTGAGCTGATGCGAACAATAAGTGGCCAAAAGGTATTCTCTTACCGTGGCACAAAAGTGTGGAAAAGGTTGACAAAGACATCAAAGAAGCCTCTTCGGTATACTCTTTCAAATAAAAGGAGACAGTTGGGGAACGAAATTCTGTAACCTAATCATTTAGCTACAGCTATTTTTGTATACAAGTATATAATCTTATCTAAAACTGTTATTAGGAACTTTAACTTGGCCAGGCCAAATTGCAAAAACAAATCGAAATATTCGACAAATAATGAACCTACCCTGATTCCAGCATCTCTCTTAGCCTCAGCAACACCAATATCTGCATCTCTCTTGACAACTGCAGTTTGTGTTTTCCCAAGGGAATCCAAGTAGCTCACATTGTCGTAAATATCCTTGATGGTGAAACTGAGAATTTCGATTCCCATTCGACCAACATCAGGGGCTGCTACTTCTCTCACAAGGCCTGCAAATGTGTCACGATCTACAGGAAAGAATAAAGTATCAAAATCATTTCAAAGGTCACGCTTTACCTCATCAGGCGAAGTTATGGCAAAATAAATATTTCTTCACTTGTTATTTACGGTTCATTGGAGGATTTTATTAATATATCAAACAATAAAGGATCATCAACATTGTCTTGCATATGCCATCCCTTGGTCGGTGTTTCTTGTAGCCATTTTCATGGGCTATGAAACTAGCATTTTGAGTAAAGTGACCGCTGATTACTCTCTGAAAAATGTTCTAAGGACCAAAAGCAACTTCTTGTCACAGCTACCAATGTCTCTATTGAGAAGTGGGGGGAGGGGAGGGGGGAAATCGCGCTTTCATTTTCCTTCAAAAAATTTACCAGTTTTGGACAGTCGATCCAAACCTCTGCTCTGGCTAGTGAAAAGGTCTACTGACCACAACGAAGTCAGAAGTCAGAGCTCAGAAATGAGAGCTCAACACAGCAGATGTCCTTGTGAATCTGTGCATTTGGAATAAGTGATCTTTATCACTTTTTCGGTCAGAGAAAATCATTAGGATCAGCAGCCATCCAGTTCTCCTATTCTATTATTCTTTGTATTGTCCTTATCAACCAATCAAGTGCCGGACAGACTGCCTTAAATAAAGAATGGGCAACAAATGTGACTGAGTCTTTTCAAATGTCACGTGACATTTGCGAAAATACAAAATTACTCATATAAAACATATCAATTGTTGTTATTCGCGGAAATTTTCACGTGATATCTAATTTGAGACATTATGCAAAATAACCACCTTTGTAAATTTCCTCCACTGTCAGCGTTCCAAGAATGGCCCTAAGATGTCCCTCCAAAGTCTGCAGCAAGATACCTTCAATGTCACGCACAGATTTCCCTAAAAACTGCTCACAAGCTGTCTTCAGCAAATCATGTTCTTTGATCACTTTCACTTGTGCCACACCAGTGACAGTAATAGCAACACCTTTGGCTGTTTCCACCTGCTCACATTTTGGGTTTAATGTCATCACTTCCAATGATATTCTGAATAAAAACTCATTATAACCATCAAAGTGTACCAGATCGTATTTTTAAAGCAATTTAGGAACTCAAGGAGGTCACTTGACATATTTATATGGGGGAGTGGACTTGCACAAGTTGTAGGCAAGTCCAATGGGGGAGGGAGTCCATCTGCAGTTTCAAAATTCACTTTGAAATATACTACTCAAATCAGGTCCCAAAAGTACTGGATGAATGAGCAAATTTATACCCAAAATAACTGAATGAGAAGCTCATGTGACCCTCTGGGTGAAAGCATGTGTAACAAAGCTATTGCTGTATGGCCATCCCACATGCTAGTCTTTGCAAAGGCTATAGTCTGCATTAGGCCTGTCCACTGACTTTCGATTAATACATTAACCATCAAGATCGATTAATCAATTCCTGTTTGGCCTAACTGATTAATCGAACAGTACTGAATAATCGAGTAATCAGCTGCAGGCAACAATCACCTTTGCTGAATTAATCGTGTATGAGTCACTAATCCATTTTCATTCATGAATCACTTTGGACCATCTACCGGGTGAGCCAGAAAAGTTCCCATTTTAGATAATTCATAGCACCATACATACTGCACAGATTTGAATGATTCAAATTCCAGGTAAAAGCCAAAAGATCGAAGCATTTTTATGATTTTTCTCGCTGTTTTACCAGCAATAGCTACATCTGTAAATTTAACTTGATAATGGTCGCAAAGTGACTGAAAAAGGGCCTAAAACATCGATCAAATTGTAACGCCTCTCCTTACACAGAACAATACCGAATGGGCGTTTCACCTCTCTCAAGAGTTATACGACATCAATTATCAAACAAATACTAAAGATTTTGAGTCCCATGGCAATAGATGTACAGTGAATATCTCTAACCCATGAACAATTGCTTTTTCTTTATAGATCTGTGCGAGGAGTCAATTATAATTTGATCAATGTTTTAGGCAAAATTTCAGATATTTCTAGTGCTTTTGAGACAGCGAGAAAATCACAAGAATGCTTCGATCTTTTGAGAGGCCCCCAAAGGGGGGGGGGTCGCTGGAGCCCATCATTTTGAAAGCTTGGAGCCCTGGAGCCCAGAAAATTCCCATGGCAATTTTCTCGAACTTTAAGAAATAGAGCTCCTGGAGCCCAGAAGAGTATGCGATGGAGCCCTGGAGCACGGCAATTTTGTCTTTGGGAGCCCGGAGCCCATTAAAAAACGCCCCGGAGACTCGGAGCCCGAGATCCCTTAGGGGGCCTCTTTTGACTAGAATTTGAATCATTCAAATCTGTGAATTTTTACTATCACATGAATCTTCAAATATACAGTCAAAAATCTATCCTTAAATGCTTGTCATATCAGAGTTGGCACTATGTAACCTACCAGCTTCCCGGCATCCCAACAGGCATGTATGTTTAAAATCACTAAAATTCTTTTTACATTGTTCAATCTTCAAATTTTTTTTGCCTTAAAGATGAAACCTAATTCATTTTCACAAGTTTAAAATTTGCATTGACAGAGCAGGCCAAAAGACATTTCGATAATATAATATATAATGGATTTTTAGGGATTTTTCAAATCTGCCTCCTGCTTTGGAAATCTGGCAACTGATCAAAAGTGGAAGAGAGCAGGAATGGTGATGCATCACTCCAAACATGGAATGTTGATCACATCATTATACTACACATGGATATGTGCAACTGAAAGAACATGTGCAATTCTGATTACAAAGTTGATGTGGAGAGCAGATGTGGTGAGTGCCCCTCCCATATACGCATGACCTGAGTGTCCATAATTCTTCTAGCTTAGTGGCTTGATTCTTATCACAATATTTCAACGGTATTGTTGGGGAGATAAGAGATATCTTTGTCCAAGGAAAATGTGTCCCCCCGTGCAATGGGTTAAAGCACATACGGCCATCAGAGATTCAACCTCAAAACACTACTGCGCATAAGCTTTAATTCACTGCAAGGGGGGGGGGGACAAGTCTCTTCAGAAAAAGCATATCTTGTCTCCATAACAAGTATTCTGGGTTAGATAGAAATATGTTCCTAGTTTTCCAGCTTTCAGTATTGGCTTGTTATGTAATCATTGAGGGTCAGGGTCAGGCTTTGATATGGGGGTTTTTGTCAAGGTGAAGGGTGCATGTGGGTAAGTTAGGATTATGTGTTTGTTGGGTTAGTAAGGTTAGTTTGAGCAAGTTAGGATTAGCTAGGGTAAGGTATGATATAGTTAGGGTTAGTAGGACATTTGGTGAAGTGTGTTCCAGAGCAATATGACATGAAGTTTGTCAGCTAGGGTGCAGTCCTCACAAGTATTCCCAATTTTGCATGCAGAATTATATATTCAA
This sequence comes from Aurelia sp. 3 sensu Dawson et al. (2005), assembly GCA_964020215.1. Lineage (NCBI taxonomy): Eukaryota > Metazoa > Cnidaria > Scyphozoa > Semaeostomeae > Ulmaridae > Aurelia > Aurelia sp. 3 sensu Dawson et al. (2005). Next base: position 2,288,897 of record OZ026589.1, on the reverse strand, counting down.
TTATATAAGCAATTAAATTGTCTTTGAAAGGATAATCAACTAATAAATTGATTAATCAAGTTCTTTTATCAATTAATCAACTAATTAATCAATCAATTGTTTATCACTCACAATTAAAACATATAAGATTAAATCAATTTTATAGAACACTCAAATACCTCTGGGTGTCAGTGACAAATGCCCAAGCCCAGGCATAACCACCAACGATGGTTCTCTTTTTGGCACTACCACAGCAGCCACCTAAATTCAAAATTCAAACAAAAACTGTCAAGAAAGAGTCCTGGGAACTAATGTAAAATCTATTCATACTACCTTTGAGTATCTGTCACACAGGCCCATGCCCAAGCGTAACCTCCAACGATAGTTCTCTTTGCTTCACTACCACAACATCCACCTAGGTGCAATAATCTTATAATTGTCAGACAGGTATCAATCAGGTTTGTGTGTTAGCATCTGTTATCTGGTGAAAGTCTTGCTGTGGATGCATACTGACAAATAATCTAAACTCCTGCTAGAATCTGCACAACAAGTCTATCTCCTCTGATCTACACTAATTGCAAATGCAAGCCTTGCTTGTCGACACATGACTGTTTCTCCTTGGTGTACATAAACTCCTTCTATTTTCTCAATTCCACAAACCTCTTCTGTTTCATTTTCCGGGCTTATTCAACCATACAATTTGTTCATTCACCTCAAAGAAACAAGGGCAGATTTTGTAATACAATGGCATCAGTTGCTTTGGTTCACACCTTAATTCAAAGCGATTAGAGAATGCCAACAAAAGAAATTCTTTCAACCAGAAATTCAACACAAACATAGCCAAAGCCAGTGCGGCAAACTCTCACTTGATTTAGGCGAAGGGAGGTTCTTAAGAGAAGTTATTTGCTTATGACAAAAGAAAAGGCTAAGCCTATAGTTATGTCTTGCCGATTTTGTTTATTTGATTCAGGAGCTGAGCAGAGGGCATTACAATTTTTGCATATTTATTGCTCAAATGTAAACAGTTACTCCTCAGCTCCTGAATCAAATAAACAAAATCTGCTTGACAGAACTATAGATTTACTCATCTTCTTTTGTCAATAAGCCACTTACTTCTCTTAAAAACCTCTCTTCGCCCACACCAAGTGAGAGTTTGCCGTACTGGTTTAACAGCAACTTTGTGACTATGTTTTGTTTTGAATTACTGGTTGAGAGAATTTCCTTTTGTCTTCATTCGCTAATCGCTTTGAATTGAGGTGTGAACCAAAGCAACTGATGCTATTGTATTACAAAACCTGCCCTTGTTCCTCAAAGACAATTCTTAGTTCACTGTCTATTCAACCATGATATAGCACAAAGAAATGTGATCCTGTATCTCCTTTGATTCACGGTCATATAAAAGAAAGTTTCAGGAAACTTCTGCAACATGCAAATGCTATTTGGTGCTCTGAAAGGCAGCCGAGAGAGGATACCGCAAGGATAGTGCCATCCCATTTTGACTAGACAGAGGAATAACATGATATGATATTGAAACGAGTTTGAGATGAGGTTTTACAGGCTTTAATTCCTTCATTGTGTTCTTGCAGCAACAAAACTATTCTAATGACACAATAGCATGAGAAGAAATCCCCATATGAGCAACATAATCAAATTTTCATGAATTCTTCAACAGCTGTGAATGTTCTTCAGAAAGAATTAGGTAACTCCAGGCCCGTTGGAAGGGGGGCAAGGGGCCTTCAGCCCCCCCCCCAACAATTTGCTGAAGTTTGCTGATTTTGTAAGTGAAAAAGGCTGTAAAAGCTAAGGTCATAAGGATGAAGATTCAAACTCGTATGTATTTGAGAAAGCTACCAGAATCTATCCAAAATGCAAATATCTTTTGATGTCATACAAGTCCAAAATTTCAAAATTTTCATGAAAGGCGCTCATTAGTCATGATCCTTTGCTTCCGTCAATGGCACATTTTCCAAAAATGGGGCATTTTCCAACTATCTAAAGGGCGTGGTCATGAAACATTTCCCAGGGGCAAGTCCACGGACCCCCATTTTTGCTCGCTTCGCTCGCACCTTGTTTCAGCCCCCCAATATCAGTTTCGTTCCGACGGGCCTGAGCTTTCTGTAAGCTGAATGCATCACCACCACCACCATCATCATCATAGCAATGAAAAAGCTCTACTCTATTACAAGCAAGGCAGCTATCAACTAAAGACAATTATACTAAATACAAATTACAGCAACAATAAAAGCTTGAATAAAAAACTGTGAACTTGATGAAAAGAGAGAATAGCCAAAAGTGTACTGAATAGACGATTACGCTAAAGATGGCGGCAAGGACTTTTTTACTGAGATGCACTGCGTTATCTAATCGAATTCCTATAGAATCCTTAAAGATTTGTAATTCGAACGCAATGCATCTCGGTAAAAAATTCCTCGCCGCCATCTTTAGCGCAATCCTCTATTAAAATCTTCCTTGACAACTATAGTTCTTCATGATGAACAACTGCAACTTCCTCTTTATGTGTCTGATAGATATATATAGGGTGAAGTTGACATCAGTGTCTACCGCATATTTTCAGCCTGCAAATTTCATCTTTCATAAATAGTTTTTGCCTTATACAGCAACCCAGTAGGGAGAGTACATGACTTGCGGATGGACAGGGGTCTGCTGCCTGGTTTCCAGAAAGTTACCCTCTTCTAATTATATTCCAATGCAGCCATCGTACCAACTTTTACAATGAATTTTGGCAGACAACTGCCCTTTATTACCATTTTGTGTCAATTTATGGAAAACCCACCCATAAACGGGAAACTCTGCGAAAGGGAAACTTGTTTCTAGAGAATTTTGGGCCCAAAAACCCACCCATGTGGGCAGCACATTCCCATAATCTCAACATATTTTGTACCCCCCCCCCCTGGATAGAGCAACTAAAAATATAAACTTTCTGAAAAATCCTAATAACTTACTTTCATCAGGTAGTTTGACTACATAGTTATTTTTGTTTTTCAAAGGCATTCATCATTTGGGCATCAGCTTAAAAATTGAAACAGCCAAGATAAAAGGCTTTTCATCTCCAAAAGCACATTTCTCTTTTCTTGGGGTAATTGACAAAAGATTTTTGTCCCAATTAACAAATTTTGTCCATGAAGATCTGAACCCCCTCCCCTCTCAGCCAAATTTTTGGCCTTGGATCAGTGTTGTCTTGTTCCATAAATACCTAGTATGTTATTTTCATTTATTTTCTTGTTTCCAGCATAATTTTACAATTTCCTTGAGAAAAGTGAACATAAGTAATGTAAATCATTGAAGGTTCCAGTAAAAATGCGATGAAAACTGCTACTTCAAGATCTTAAACTCCCTTTTAGACAGTGTCTTTTGCATATAATGTGTTACCAGGATTTTTGCATCTAAAATGACAACCCCCTAAATGAATGACTTCTCTCTTCAACAGATGAAATCCATTAACAGGGCATAAAATCCCTTTCTCTGAGATGAGAAGCATATTGAAAATTTGCTAACATAAGAAATAGCACAAGGATAAAAAACAACATGGAAACAACTCCACAGAACCCTTGCAAGATTCTACAGAAACTGCTATCTGCTTGTCTATTCAACGTAGTAAATTCATGACACACAACTGTTAGTTACTTCATTTTGCTGAATCAGCTTTACTACTACTTGTAAAAATCCCTACACAACTACTAATGAAGTGAACTCCTATTTCTAACTTCTAGATCTAACAATCAGAGCAATTTACACTCGACAGAACTACAACAGAATATTTCTCCCATTCCAGCTTCAACGTTCCTGTTCTCCCTGAAAATCAGGGAATCAGTAATCACAAATGGCCTTACACGCCCCAAGTCCAGTGACGGCTAAAATGCCAGAACTATGCATTACTAAAATAAATCACTCCGTGTCGTCGAAATACGTACCAGATACAACCAAAGCTTCATTCGGTCCTACAGTGTGCAAATTTCCCATCTTTGAAGGTATCTAACGACCTACAATACAGAGAACAGGTTGAGTTTTGTGTGTTGTTTCGAAGGGTTTTGTCCTACAAAGAGGCGGAGAAGTTAGGCCCAAATCATTTGGAAGTTTTTGTTAGTTTTGCCTTGGTAACGCGGCCAATAAAGAAGCTTAGGATGACCTTTAAAGTATTAGCAGATGTGTGTAGGCCGCCATAGCTGGATATGTAACTCACCTGCGTGTATGATAACTGTTTGCAGTATGTGCTATGAATGGCGTCGACTTCGCTTTGAGTTCCTTGCGTAGCAGTAAAAAGTCAAACGCCCAACCTTATTGATTTAAATTGATCAAGGCATTGTGGTTTTTGTGTGTCATACTCTAAAAGGAGATGGCAAATTTGGGACACCCTGGTACCCAATGAAGACGCACGCAAACAACCAAAGGAGTGCAGTAGGCTTGATTCATATCTGTACTTTATCAGGGACATAAACCTAGAACAAATCCTTAAATTCATAAACCGGACAGAAATTACCAAGAATAGATGATATTAGTGACTCGATCAACAAGAGAGAAATGAAAATAAATTCCAGCTCAACTTTTTCAAAGGAAAATTTTGTTCAAGCATGCATATGCATTCAATATTCAGAGTAAACTAGCAGCTTTATCTCAGTCTGGTTTGCACGTGCAAAATAAAGAAGAAACCTAATAAATCTCTTGTTCAAGTACTCAGATTTTTAATTAATTAATCGTTAAGTTTCAACATTCTTCAAAAGAGTTTCTCTTGAAACTTTTCATAAATACGAAGGATCAAATAACTGTTCATAATTTGTTACGTTTCACCTTTGTGAAGAGTTTCACATTTGAATATGTGATGCAGCTTGTCCATGACATTGAATAAAACTCCTCACGTCGGCACTTTTTAGCCTGTGCAGATTTTACGGTAGTGCGGAGGAGCGAAATGGAGAAGAAACCTCCCACCTTTCTTCTCCCTCCCTTCTCCTTTCTATCATTTTCGCTCCTCCGCACTGTACAATAACGCAGGGTAGCACTTTTTCCATTGGATTCCAACTTTCAGTTTTGGTTCAAATTTTCACATCGATAAAAATCGATATACGAATTACGTGTAAGAAAAACTGAAACTCCTACCATTATTTACATAAACGTCCTGCAGTAAGACTCTAATACCGTCTTCAAGTGGTCTGGAACACAGGCTATGAAAAGGTGACATACCCAAAGGCCCCCAAACCAATTAGGCTTGGGAAACAGTGGGGCTGGAGGGCAGCATTCCTCCCAAATTTGGAAAAATTGGCTAAAATCAGTCATAATCGGGCAGAAAATCGGCCTAAAGTTGGGCAAAATTTCGTAAACAATGGATCTTCTATAAGGCAACCCCCTAGATTTTATTTCCCCCTACGCTTATGACCAAAACGGTTACTCTTTGAGTACGAAGAGACATATCTAGGATCATAAGAAGAGAAGACTGTATGAAACGAAAGACTGAGAGCAGAATACTAGCAAGATTTATGCCACCATGGACCTAACTGCGTCTTGGGCACAAGTTAGCCATGAGCACTATTATCTCTGAGGGTCGTATAGGGGATCTGGCGAACAGGGGAACATGCCAAAGAACGATTGGGGAAAGGAGAACAAACAAAAATCAGTAGAGAGAACATGGGAACACAATTAGTTTGCTTTCAGGGAACCGGGAACTCTGTAAAAGGTTGAGACAGTTTAAGTTTTTACGTAGGAAAGCCAACCGTTGATTTTTGCAAAATTTGTTCACTGATACAACAAAATCCTTTTGCACTTTGTTTTTATGAAATCAATTTATGTCCCAGACAACTGCCTGCCTGCCTGCCTGCCTTCTTTCTGGAGGTAATAAATCGAAGATGCAAAAACGATGCTTTGTAAGAGAGTTTCACGATTTCATCGGGTCATCGGGTAATCAAAAATTTCGAAATGGCGGCGAAAATCAATTTTATGGATTTGAGAATTTAAAAGAGAAGTGCGGATGAAAGAAAACATACATTCTAAAGAGATGAGATTTCATCACAGAATCTGTGATGTTCAAAAACATCTATTACAAGGAACAGTTAACTTGATAGAATACTCCAAAAATCAAAAACCCATTGAGTGAATAGGTGTGGGAGGTCATTAAATAGTTACAGATGTCGATGAGAATCCATTTTATAGATGTGAGAATTCAATTTAGATTTGCGGGTAAAAGAAAGCATCAACTCTATAGATATGAGATTTCATCACAAAATCTGTAATGTTCAAAAACATCTATTACAAGGAAAGTAAACTTCATATTGATAGAATAGTCCAAAAAGGAGGAAGCATTGATAGAAGAAGTGCATGAGGTCATCAAAACTTTAATGATTTGACTGAAAATCAATAGCAGATCAATAGAGAATTCAATACAGAATTGCCGATGAAAGAAAACATCCACACATCGTTCATTGTCACCGAGTTGAACCATTTCAGAAGCATACACGATTCTATGAACTGACAGAATAAGTCAAAGTTTAATAACACCCGCATTGTCAGTAAAATGCTGACATTTAAGGTGATAATGAATTTACAGCATCTTCTGATTTAAAGGCATCAAACCAAGTTTAAAATGTCGTTCATTGTCATCATGTTGAAGCACTTCAGATGCATAAACGATATTCGAAATTGATAGAATCAGTCATACTTTAATAGCACTCACAATGTCGGTAAAATGCTGACATTCAGAGGATAATGAATTAACATCAGCGACTGAGTTAATTTTGGCAAACCAAGTTAAAATGATGTTCATTCACATCATGAAGAACAAATTCAAAGACCAAAAGGATTCATTGTATTGATAGTATGAGCCTAAGTTCAATAGCACTTTTAATCGTCAGTAAAATCCTGACATTTCAGGTGATAATGAATCTAATTCAGCGACTGAGTTAATTTTGGCAAACCAAGTTGAAATCTTGTTCATTGACATCAAGATGACCAATTTCAATGACCAAAACGATTCATTGAATTGATAGTATGAGCCTAATTTCATTATCACCTGTATTGTCAGTAAAATGCTGACATTTCAGGTGATAATGAATTTCATTCAGCGACTGAGTTAATTTTGGCAAACCAAGTTGAAATCTTGTTCATTGACTTCAAGATGAACAATTTCAATGACCAAAACGATACATTGAATTGATAGTATTAGCCTTAGTTCATTATCACCTGTATTGTCAGTTAAATGCTGACATTTCAGGTGATAATGAATTTAATTCAGCTACTGAGATAACTTTGACAAACCAAGTTGAAATCTTGCTCATTGACATGAAGATGAACAATTTCAATGACCAAAACGATTCATTGAATTGATAGTTTGAGCCTAAGTTCATTATCACCTGTATTGTCAGTAAAATGCTGACATTTCAGGTGATAATGAATTTAATTCAGCGACTGAGTTAACTTTGGCAAACCAAGATGAAATCTTGTTCATTGACATCAAGATGAACAATTTCAATGAACAAAACGATTCATTGAATTGATAGTTTGAGCCTAAGTTCAATAGCACTTTTAATTGTCAGTAAAATGCTGACATTTCAGGTGATAATGAATTTAATCCAGCTACTGAGTTAATTTTAGCAAACCTAGATGAAATCTTGTTCATTGACATCAAGATGAACAATATCAATGACCAAATCGATACATTGAATTGATAGTATGAGCCTAATTTCATTATCACCTGTATTGTCAGTAAAATGTTGACATTTCAATTGATAATGAATTTACATCAGCGACTGAGTTAATTTTTACGAACCAAGTTAAAATCATGTTCATTGACATAATGAAGATCAAATTTAAAGATCCAAACGATTTATTGAATTGATAGTATGAGCCTAAATTCATTATCACCTGTATTGTCAGTAAAATGTTGACATTTCAGGTGATAATGAATTTAGATCAGCGACTGAGTTAATTTTTACAAAATAAGTTAAAATCATGTTCATTGACATAATGAAGATCAAATTCGAAGATCAAAACGATTCATTAAATTGATAGTATGAGCCTAATTTCATTATCACCTGTATTGTCAGTAAAATGTTGACATTTCAATTGATAATGAATTTACATCCGCGACTGAGTTAATTTTGGCAAACCAAGTTGAAATCTTGTTCATTGACATCAAGATGAACAATTTCAATGACCAAAACGATTCCTTGAATTGATAGTATGAGCCTAAGTTCATTATAACCTGTATTGTCAGTAAAATGTTGACATTTCAGGTGATAATGAATATAATTCAGCGACTAAGTTAATTTTGGCAAACCAAGTTGAAATCTTGTTCATTGACATCAAGATGAACAATTTCAATGACCAAAATGATTCATTGAATTGATAGTATGAGCCTAAGTTCATTATCACCTGTATTGTCAGTAAAATGCTGACATTTCAGGTGATAATGAATTTACATCAGCGACTGAGTTAATTTTTACTTACCAAGTTAAAATCATGTTCATTGACATAATGAAGATCAAATTCAAAGATTAAAACGATTCATTGAATTGACAATATCAGCCTTAGTTCAATAGCACCTGTATTGTCAGTAAAATGCTGACATTATAGGTGATAATGAATTTAATTCAGCGACTGACTTAATTTTTACGAACCAAGTGGAAATCTTGTTCATTGACATCAAGATGAACAATATCAATGACCAAAACGATTCATTTACAATTGATAGTATGAGCCTAATTTCATTATCACCTGTATTGTCAGTAAAATGCTGACATTTCCGGTGATAATGATTTTACATCAGCGACTGAGTTAATTTTGGCAAGCCAAGTTGAAATCTTGTTCATTAACATCAAGATGAACAATTTCAATGACCAAATCGATTCATTGAATTGATAGTATGAGCCTAATTTCATTATCACCTGTATTGTCAGTAAAATGCTGACATTTCCGGTGATAATGATTTTACATCAGCGACTGAGTTAATTTTGGCAAGCCAAGTTGAAATCTTGTTCATTAACATCAAGATGAACAATTTCAATGACCAAAACGATTCATTGAATTGATAGTATGAGCCTAATTTCATTATCACCTGTATTGTCAGTAAAATGTTGACATTTCAGGTGATAATGAATTTACATCAGTGACTGAGTTATTTTTTACGAAATAAGTTAAAATCATGTTCATTGACATAATGAAGATCAAATTCGAAGATCAAAACGATTCATTGAATTTATAGTATGAGCCTAATTTCATTATCACCTGTATTGTCAGTAAAATGCTGATCTTTCAGGTGATAATGAATTTATTTCAGCGACTGAGTTAATTTTAGAAAACCAAGTTGAAATCCTGTTCATTGACATCAAGATGAACAATTTCAATGACCAAAACGATTCATCTAATTGATAGTATGAGCCTAATTTCATTATCACCTGTATTGTCAGTAAAATGTTGACATTTCAGGTGATAATGAATTTACATCAGTGACTGAGTTATTTTTTACGAAATAAGTTAAAATCATGTTCATTGACATAATGAAGATCAAATTCAAAGATCCAAACGATTTATTGAATTGATAGTATCAGCCTAAATTCATTATCACATGTAGTGTCAGTAAAATGCTGACATTTCAGGTGATAATGAATGTAATTCAGCGACTGAGTTTATTTTGGCAAACCAAATGGAAATCTTGTTCATTGACATCAAGATGAACAATTTCAATGACAAAAACGATTCATTGAATTGATAGTATGAGCCTAAGTTCATTATCACCTGTATTGTCAGTAAAATGCTGCCATTTCAGGTGATAATGAATTTGATTCAGCGACTGAGTTAATTTTGGCAAACCAAGTTGAAATCTTGTTCATTGACATCAAGATGAACAATTTCAATGACCAAATCGATTCATTGAATTGATGGCATGAGCCTAATTTCATTATCACCTGTATTGTCAGTAAAATGCTGCCATTTCAGGTGATAATGATTTTACATCAGCGACTGAGTTAATTTTGGCAAGCCAAGTTGAAATCTTGTTCATTAACATCAAGATGAACAATTTCAATGACCAAAACGATTCATTGAATTTGTAGTATGAGCCTAATTTCATTATCACCTGTATTGTGAGTAAAATGCTGACATTTCAGGTGATAATGAATTTCATTCAGCGACTGAGTTAATTTTGGCAAACCAAGTTGAAATCTTGTTCATTGACTTCAAGATGAACAATTTCAATGACCAAAACGATTCATTGAATTGATAGTATTAGCCTTAGTTCATTATCACCTGTATTGTCAGTTAAATGCTGACATTTCAGGTGATAATGAATTTAATTCAGCTACTGAGATAACTTTGACAAACCAAGTTGAAATCTTGTTCATTGACATGAAGATGAACAATTTCAATGACCAAAACGATTCATTGAATTGATAGTTTGAGCCTAAGTTCATTATCACCTGTATTGTCAGTAAAATGCTGACATTATAGGTGATAATGAATTTAATTCAGCGACTGACTTAATTTTGGCAAGCCAAGTTGAAATCTTGTTCATTAACATCAAGATGAACAATTTCAATGACCAAAACGATTCATTGAATTGATAGTATGAGCCTAATTTCATTATCACCTGTATTGTCAGTAAAATGTTGACATTTCAGGTGATAATGAATTTACATCAGTGACTGAGTTATTTTTTACGAAATAAGTTAAAATCATGTTCATTGACATAATGAAGATCAAATTCAAAGATCCAAACGATTTATTGAATTGATAGTATCAGCCTAAATTCATTATCACATGTAGTGTCAGTAAAATGCTGACATTTCAGGTGATAATGAATATAATTCAGCGACTGAGTTAATTTTGGCAAACCAAATGGAAATCTTGTTCATTGACATCAAGATGAACAATTTCAATGACCAAATCGATTCATTGAATTGATGGCATGAGCCTAATTTCATTATCACCTGTATTGTCAGTAAAATGCTGCCATTTCAGGTGATAATGATTTTACATCAGCGACTGAGTTAATTTTGGCAAGCCAAGTTGAAATCTTGTTCATTAACATCAAGATGAACAATTTCAATGACCAAAACGATTCATTGAATTTATAGTATGAGCCTAATTTCATTATCACCTGTATTGTCAGTAAAATGCTGACATTTCAGGTGATAATGAATTTCATTCAGCGACTGAGTTAATTTTGGCAAACCAAGTTGAAATCTTGTTCATTGACTTCAAGATGAACAATTTCAATGACCAAAACGATTCATTGAATTGATAGTATTAGCCTTAGTTCATTATCACCTGTATTGTCAGTTAAATGCTGACATTTCAGGTGATAATGAATTTAATTCAGCTACTGAGATAACTTTGACAAACCAAGTTGAAATCTTGTTCATTGACATGAAGATGAACAATTTCAATGACCAAAACGATTCATTGAATTGATAGTTTGAGCCTAAGTTCATTATCACCTGTATTGTCAGTAAAATGCTGACATTATAGGTGATAATGAATTTAATTCAGCGACTGACTTAATTTTTACGAACCAAGTGGAAATCTTGTTTATTGACATCAAGATGAACAATTTCAATGACCAAAACGATTCATTTAATTGATAGAATGAGCCTAATTTCAATAGCACTTTTAATTGTCAGTAAAATGCTGACATTTCCGGTGATAATGATTTTACATCAGCGACTGAGTTAATTTTGGCAAGCCAAGTTGAAATCTTGTTCATTAACATCAAGATGAACAATTTCAATGACCAAAATGATTCATTGAGTTGATAGTATGAGCCTAATTTCATTATCACCTGCATTGTCAGTAAAATCCTGACATTTCAGGTGATAATGAATCTAATTCAGCAACTGAGTTAATTTTGGCAAAGCAAGATGAAATCTTGTTCATTGACATCAAGATGAACAAATTCAATGACCAAAACGATTCATTGAATTGATAGTATGAGCCTAATTTCATTATCACCTGTATTGTCAGTAAAATTTTGACATTTCAGGTGATAATGAATTTACATCAGTGACTGAGTTATTTTTTACGAAATAAGTTAAAATCATGTTCATTGACATAATGAAGATCAAATTCAAAGATCCAAACGATTTATTGAATTGATAGTATCAGCCTAAATTCATTATCACATGTAGTGTCAGTAAAATGCTGACATTTCAGGTGATAATGAATATAATTCAGCGACTGAGTTTATTTTGGCAAATCAAGTGGAAATCTTGTTCATTGACATCAAGATGAACAATTTCAATGACAAAAACGATTCATTGAATTGATAGTATGAGCCTAAAATCATTATCACCTGTATTGTCAGTAAAATGCTGCCATTTCAGGTGATAATGAATTTGATTCAGCGACTGAGTTAATTTTGGCAAACCAAGTTGAAATCTTGTTCATTGACATCAAGATGAACAATTTCAATGACCAAATCGATTCATTGAATTGATGGCATGAGCCTAATTTCATTATCACCTGTATTGTCAGTTAAATGCTGACATTTCAGGTGATAATGAATTTACATCAGCGACTGAATTAATTTTGGCAAACCAAGATGAAATCTTGTTCATTGACATCAAGATGAACAAATTCAATGACCAAAACGATTCATTGAATTGATAGTATGAGCCTAATTTCATTATCACCTGTATTGTCAGTAAAATGTTGACATTTCAGGTGATAATGAATTTACATCAGCGACTGAATTATTTTTTACGAAATAAGTTAAAATCATGTTCATTGACATAATGAAGATCAAATTCGAAGATCAAAACGATTCATTGAATTTATAGTATGAGCCTAATTTCATTATCACCTGTATTGTCAGTAAAATGCTGATCTTTCAGGTGATAATGAATTTATTTCAGCGACTGAGTTAATTTTAGAAAACCAAGTTGAAATCCTGTTCATTGACATCAAGATGAACAATTTCAATGACCAAAACGATTCATTGAATTGATAGATTGAGCCTAAGTTCAATATCACCTGTATTGTCAGTAAAATGCTGACATTTCAGGTGATAATGAATTTAATTCAGCGACTGAGTTAACTTTGGCAAACCAAGATGAAATCTTGTTCATTGACATCAAGATGAACAATTTCAATGAACAAAACGATTCATTGAATTGATAGTTTGAGCCTAAGTTCAATAGCACTTTTAATTGTCAGTAAAATGCTGACATTTCAGGTGATAATGAATTTAATCCAGCGACTGAGTTAACTTTGGCAAACCAAGATGAAATCTTGTTCATTGACATCAAGATGAACAATTTCAATGAACAAAACGATTCATTGAATTGATAGTTTGAGCCTAAGTTCAATAGCACTTTTAATTGTCAGTAAAATGCTGACATTTCAGGTGATAATGAATTTAATCCAGCTACTGAGTTAATTTTAGTAAACCTAGATGAAATCTTGTTCATTGACATCAAGATGAACAATATCAATGACCAAATCGATACATTGAATTGATAGTATGAGCCTAATTTCATTATCACCTGTATTGTCAGTAAAATGTTGACATTTCAATTGATAATGAATTTACATCAGCGACTGAGTTAATTTTGGCAAACCAAGTTGAAATCTTGTTCATTGACATCAAGATGAACAATTTCAATGAACAAAACGATTCATTGAATTGATAGTTTGAGCCTAAGTTCAATAGCACTTTTAATTGTCAGTAAAATGCTGACATTTCAGGTGATAATGAATTTACATCAGCGACTGAGTTAATTTTTACTTACCAAGTTAAAATCATGTTCATTGACATAATGAAGATCAAATTCAAAGATTAAAACGATTCATTGAATTGACAATATCAGCCTTAGTTCAATAGCACCTGTATTGTCAGTAAAATGCTGACATTATAGGTGATAATGAATTTAATTCAGCGACTGACTTAATTTTTACGAACCAAGTGGAAATCTTGTTCATTGACATCAAGATGAACAATTTCAATGACCAAAACGATTCATTTAATTGATAGAATGAGCCTAATTTCATTATCACCTGTATTGTCAGTAAAATGCTGACATTTCCGGTGATAATGATTTTACATCAGCGACTGAGTTAATTTTGGCAAGCCAAGTTGAAATCTTGTTCATTAACATCAAGATGAACAATTTCAATGACCAAAACGATTCATTGAATTTATAGTATGAGCCTAATTTCATTATCACCTGTATTGTCAGTAAAATGCTGATCTTTCAGGTGATAGTGAATTTGATTCAGCGACTGAGTTAATTTTGGCAAACCAAGATGAAATCTTGTTCATTGACATCAAGATGAACAAATTCAATGACCAAAACGATTCATTGAATTGATAGTATGAGCCTAATTTCATTATCACCTGTATTGTCAGTAAAATGTTGACATTTCAGGTGATAATGAATTTACATCAGTGACTGAGTTATTTTTTACGAAATAAGTTAAAATCATGTTCATTGACATAATGAAGATCAAATTCAAAGATCCAAACGATTTATTGAATTGATAGTATCAGCCTAAATTCATTATCACATGTAGTGTCAGTAAAATGCTGACATTTCAGGTGATAATGAATATAATTCAGCGACTGAGTTTATTTTGGCAAACCAAGTGGAAATCATGTTCATTGACATCAAGATGAACAATTTCAATGACCAAAACGATTCATTGAATTGATAGTATGAGCCTAAGTTCAATAGCACCTGTATTGTCAGTAAAATGCTGACATTTCAGGTGATAATGAATTTACATCAGCGACTGAGTTAATTTTGGCAAACAATTTAAAATCTTGTTCATTGATATCAAGATGAACAATTTCAATGACCAAAAAAGATTCATTGAATTGATAGTATAAGCCTAAGTTTAACGGCACCTGCATTGTCAGTAAAATGCTGACGTTTCAGGTGATAATGAATTTACATCATTTTTTGATTTGGTGGCATCAAACCGAGTTTAAAGTCTCGTTGATAAAAGCTTGCATTGCAGATATCATATCATATATCATATCATATCATATCATATCATATCATAAATGTTTAGGCACGATGCTCTATCAGCTACTACAAAGTATAATAAAAAATTAATTATAGAAATTTAAAAACCCTAAAAGGCTGCTCTTCCTAGGGGGCGTGCTTTAATTGCCGCCAAGGTACATGAATGCATCCAGATCCCCACGGCCCCGCAACACCCAGAGGGACGGCACCCCACAGGCCCCAACCCGATCTTAGCGCATTTTGAATATGTTGCATTACAGAGTAGAATTTTCGATCAAATGATGTAAATAAGAGTAATTTCCAGCAAGTAGATTGGGCTGCTTATTTGACTGATAATTCCTGGGTTCCCAAACGATATTGTGATTCTCATGAAAATCGCATGATTTTGCGTCACAAGGTCGGTTCTTAAAATCAACGTAAAAATCTGATCTGAATGAGAGGAGGGTGACTTACTAGCAAAATGTGGCTGTGTGATTTTTGCCAGTTGTGTATTTTCAGACAAGCACTGGTTTGCCAGTAATCGTAAAAATGATAAAGAGAAGGAAAGAAACGAACAGAAAAGCAATTGCAAATGTCATCTGGGAACGAGCAATGGAAAACAATTTTTAGGGCGTTTTCTGTTTTTTGCCTAACTGTGACAATTAGATAACATGTTGTCACTAAATTTTCATGGCCCCATAAATGCGCTTGATTTTCCATGTAGCCACAAAAAATTATTGGAGAATTCTTCATGGCCCTTCCAAATATAAACTAGTCCCATATAGAGGATACGTAATGACCCCTCGACGAAAATATGCCCACGAAAGTATGTTCAGTACCAAACTTTCGCAAGAAGAAGAGAAATAGCCAAGGGGTGTATCAATCTACGGAGAAGCTGTACGAGATCTTTACAAACCATTAGATTTGAGTGAATTTTTTCACACATTTTCTTGAAAGCAAATGAGTTTTTCTTAATTGTTGCCTAGATGTGAGGAGTCTACACAGGGAAGGAAATTGCGATTGGGGTGCTTTGTAATTCTCTATTTACTGTGAACTCCCAAGAGGGGACACTCAGCACATACGCATACGAGGGGGTCAGTCCAAGAAATTTCAGGCAACCCAAAAATATCACTTCAGCTGCATTGCAACCCAAATATGTCAGCTCATTTTATACTTAGAAACCTGTACTTGAACATAGAATATCTTGAAACAATGCAAATAGAAGTCAGGATTGCCCCCAGCAAACTGAGAAATATCAGTTAAACGATATTTGGTTTCAAAATACATCATGAAGATAGTTTTTGTTTTATTTAGACCCAAACATATCACTATCACTTTTGGCAATATTTTGACCAAAAAATATCGGACTTACCTCCCCGTATATGCATGTGCTGAGTGTCCCCCCTGGGGTGAACTCCTGATGTCGCGAGAGAGTTTAGCCCTTGCAGTGTGTGCAGAGATTTGGATGAGAATGCATGGTATTTTTAGTAAACCGACAAAGCTAATTTCCGAGTTTTATGCAGTGCATTTATTGTGTTATTTGTGTAATATCATATCATATTTTCTTTGTCCCGTTCTCTTTCCTAATCCTATCCATCACAGCTAGGAAAAGGAAATCAAACAGATGCCGATGATGGGTTTGACAGATCGAAGCTGTTACGCAGTCTCCGTCAACAAATACAGTATGACCCAAAATACAAAACGAGGAATCGAAAAGCATCGTGAAAGATGAAAAGCAGTTCAAATAACGTCGAAAAGTTGAGAAGAACTTTCTCAAATGAGAATAAAGACCATGTTGTTTCCAAAATAACGATAAGCAGACAGAGTCGAAGGTCAAAAGATCGAGGTAGCGTGAGCAGTCAGAACAGCCAATCCTCAGGAAGCTCCAGATCGTCTCGTGGTAAGAAACTGCTCTAAGGTATTAACTTTATAGGAAGTAAGATGTCGTAGCTGTTGCTAGTGAGAGCAAATCGTGTTGTCGATTGGATTGGGGTTTGGTTGATGCAAATTTCAGCGAAATTTCGTTTGGTCGCAAGTTCCGATGGACCCCTTTTGCTTTCCATTCTCAAGATCTCTGTGAGTGTGCCTATTATTTGCCCAAGAATTGCTGCAAAAAAACGTAACACTCTCGCTAGGCTGTCGCTTGAAACTTTTTGTTTCCGCCCTTTCAACTGAAAATGGGTCATGACATGGCATCTTAGGGCCTCT
This sequence comes from Aurelia sp. 3 sensu Dawson et al. (2005), assembly GCA_964020215.1. Classification (NCBI taxonomy): domain Eukaryota; kingdom Metazoa; phylum Cnidaria; class Scyphozoa; order Semaeostomeae; family Ulmaridae; genus Aurelia; species Aurelia sp. 3 sensu Dawson et al. (2005). The sequence continues at coordinate 2,271,768 of OZ026589.1, read as the reverse complement.
TAGTGCCCTTGAAATGTTGGTGACAGAACAAGCACTTGTCTGCTTGTGACTGTGATGGGTTTACAAATGTAGAAGCAATAAGGACTACTTTAAGTGCTGAAAAGTGAAATGCATTATGCGGGGTGATTTAAGTTTCTTAAAAACGTGTATGTCTTCCTGGCTAGGCTTTTGGGCTGAAAAGTGGGAAATCAGTGATTAGCCTCAGTGGTTCCACACACCAAGAAAGGATCTGGAACCCTCTGGGACTGGGACAGGCTGCCGAGACACGAACTAAACGACAAAGTCATGAAAAAGATGGTCTGGTACCCATGCTTTGCGGTCCAGTGCGTCTAATTTGAGTAACAACAGCAACAACATTTTATAAGTAACCAAACAAAAGTTTTGGCGTCCTAATCAAAAGTTGAAGAAAGCAAGGAGGAAGGCAGATGCAAAAAGCGCTTCTCTCTCTGCAAAGATAAAATAAAGAGATTTAATCTAAGCAGGGAGGAAACCACAACATATGCATGGTCATCTGCTCGCATTGTGGTTGATGTAGAATTTACACTATGTCTAATGCACCTGGTGAGTTGAAGTTTAATTTTGTTTTTCAAATGATCACAATAGCCGCACAGCTCAGCCACTCAATAGGCCGTTTTATTTTGGAGAGAGGGTTTTCGTGTAGGGTAGTGGTGGAATGCTCGGTGATTTTTGAGGGGAAGGTTTCTGATCACATCATCATGTCTGGATCACGAAGTACGTCGTCCATAGTGAGATCAGAGATATCGATTGGAAGGATAAATTCAATCGGCAGAAGTGATCGTTATAATTATGAGAGCAAACAAGCCTCTAAAACAGCAGGTATGGTGTATGGTATTTGTGCAGTGTGTGGCTGGTTTTCAAGTGTTCTGTGATTGTAATAGTGAGAGGGGTTTTATGTGTGAATGAAAGAAGGCGTTGGCAACTTATAGGAGAGCCGTTTTAGATATAAAGGTTAGTAAAGGGTGACAAGAATATGAAGAGTGAAAGTGATAGGAAACTTTATTACTTTTTCCTAACACTGGGCTTGTTCAAGGAGAGATTTTAGATTATGGAAGCTATGTGAATTACATGATGAATACAAACTTATTGCATGTGAGTTATGATATACATTGAATGGCATAGAATTTGAAAACTTCTTTGCAATTTCTGCTTGTATGTTTGTAAAATGTCCAGCATTTGATTTATGAAATTGTGTATGTGTATATTTATAAAAAATTTGAATCAGTTTCATTTCAATTTTTATGAACCATCTTGAATATGCAAGAAAAAAGTAAACACAGTATATATCAAGACAAAAATTCTGACTGATGAGGAATGGATGGTCAAAGCATGTTTTTTTATAGCTCTGTTTAGTTTAAGCGTGTCAAAGGATGAGATATTTTATTTGTTTTATTATTATGCAATATATCAAGACAGAAAAGAAAAAATAACACAGAATCTTTGCCCATGCGATTGCCGTAATATCATCTTTACTTTTGTATCAAGGGGAATCAACAGGCGCGGATTAGCTCTCAAAAAAGGGCTGGGCAATTTCCGTGGGTCCCCCCTTCCCACCGACATCAATTAGCCAGTTATGTCTCGAAAATGTATCCAAGCAAGAATTCATGGTGCCCCTGGGAATCAACATTGTTAAAAGCTGACCTGGACCGAATTACAATAAACTCTATTTGATAATTAGATGCTTACAGTTTCTGTGTCAGCTACAGAAGTTATTGGTGCATTAGGTGTTTTCTTTAGTCTAGTTAGCTACTCAATATAGCTATGTCTATCCTTTTCAGATTTGTTGTGCAGGGAAATGCAAATTAGAACATATTCAACATTTTATGATTCAACCAAAAGGGAATGAAGTGTTTTGTACCATACCTTGATTGATAGATTGCTGATAATTTTGAGTTTTTATGATCTGAAAGTACCCATTGTATGCAAAACTAGAGCTAGACACTCAGGAAAGGAATGCGCTTGGTTTTGTTGCAAAACTTGCCCTTACTGTTTGGTGGTGTCATTTGAATGTCAAGAAGGGGTCTGACCACCCCCACTTCATCCCATGATCACTGAAACCCATTGACAAAATTATCTGATATATTACATTGCAAGCTGGTGCTTTCTAACATTTGAAGGGTGCCATACCCTGTAATATACCCTGGTTGCCTTGCCCCCTTCTTGATGACTGGAGATCAACATGCTACAGAATTGATTCTTGACCACAACGCATTTCTGTCTGCTTCTTTGCTGAATTTAGATAATTCTCAAGTGGATGAGACCCAAATCATTTTCAGAGAAACACACCCTTTTTGTTTCACAGCATTTCATGTTAACATCTTCAGCTTTGGTGGAAACAGCAAATATTTCTTGTAATTGTTCAATATAATATCTTATCTTATGGAAGATATTATGTTTCATAATCAAGTCCAAATAATCCAAAAGGAAATGGTCTATATTGTGGTCACTTTAACATTTGCATTGTGGCCATGGCTGCTATTAATGGAGGAATAAATCACTAAACTAACTGGAAATCTTCATTTGATATCCTTCCACAAATTTACTTTATTTCTGTTTTCAAGAGGATTAAGAGACTTAATTTTATTTCTTAGAAATATTTCATTTCTGAATGCTCACATGATTTGTGCCAAAAATGTGCTTTTTGTGGAATTTTAATCAAGGTCTTTGGATGTTTTGATAGTCTTATCGTCTTTTCTTCTAACTAAGGATATCAAACTGCAAAGCCAAACATAGTGCTCTCTTTAGACTAATTTGGCACTTGCGTTTGCAAAGAATTTTACACCAAAGTATTCTAAAACCTGAGACCATATTTTGCACTTCATTTTCTCAGTCACTGAAGCTAGGGACTCATGATGTTGCTGCTTGAAATCTCATACATAGCTTCCAAAGCATAAAATTTGATTACTTCCAAGATTTGTTTTTGAAATGAGTATTCAGGGATTCATTCGTGGAGGTTTATTTGAAAGACCTATCTGAAGAATGGATTGTTTGAATGGTCTGTTTCTTTGTTTGCTTGTTCAGTTCTACTAAATGATTGGATGTATACTGATTCCATTGTAACAAGACAAAATGCTGTACTGTGATTGGTACTTGTGATCTCTCAGGTTTGGTTCCAAACAAGATCGAAAGCCTTGTTTGTTTTGTTTTCAATTTGTTTTGAGTGGGCTTGTCAGGATTTCTAGCTTCTGACAGCTGATTTAGGTCCACTGTGCATGCCGCATCAAAGCATGGGACCCCTAGGTTAACATCCCTTCCAAAGGATGACAGCGTTAGTTGTGAGGTGAGGCCTCTGAGGTCACCCATCCGAAGTTTGACCTCACTCAACCAAGCTTAATTTCAGCCACTTGACGAAGACTCTATAAGTTGCTCGACCACTCACTCCGCAGCAGCCTTATTTCCATGGAGCTGCAATTTCCACTCAGGCGGAAATTGCTTGTGAGCATATTGTTTAACTTGGAAAGAAAGTTATGGCTAAGTGATCTTTTATTATGTAAAATTCTGCTTGCTCGCAAAATGCCACCGTGTGGAAATAAGGCTTAAGATTTGAGGTTTAATGTAAGGAAAAATGCAAAATATGAGGGCTCATGCAGTAAGTTTAAGTTAAAAATTGGCAATCATCAAGAATGTATTGTCAGCAAGGTGAATTTTATAAAACAAAACACTCATCGTCCCTGCTTCATTACAATGATATTTTCCTTTTTGAAGAAAAGTGTTTACCCTGCTGCATGTACCCGATCAAATCAAACTTTGTTGTGGGAGTGAAACATGGTTGGCGGGATTCAAACTGTCAAATCTCCAAAAGCACAAAACTGCTTTTGCAATCCAAGAGACCTGAATCTTTTATTTTACAATCTCTTCTGTCTCTAATCCATTCCTGTATCAGTCACTTATCTGTACTTCCCGAAAAATCTTCAGGATATCTCTTTATTTACTGTAGTGTAAGTCTTTTATCTCCTTCTTATTTGCAGAGATGAAAGAGTCAACTGAAAGTAAGGAGAAGGTATGATAAGAATATCCTTGATGATTCCACACTCTATCATGTTCATTCTTGTCTTCTGACATGGTGTGAAATTTGATAGAATCATCCAAGTTTCATTTTCTTTCCTCGGCTGACTGAGCCATATAAATTTGTGGTAAAAGGTGCTGCTGAGGAATGGCAAGGAAAAGTGCCTGCTCCATTCCCCTGCAGCCCCTCTCTCCTTGGCATTTGCAATTTTATCCCTCAATTGACTGAAACAGAAAGTGAGACATGGAACAGTCCAGAAATTTGATAAAGCGTCTTTGAGTAGTACAAGCTTGAGATATGTGGTTAGTTACACAATCTTCAGTGAAATATTCAGTTTGTAGATTCCCCAGTGCAAATTAAGACCAGGAAACAAGCAAGAAAGAGTATATAAACTGTTTTGTTATGAAATTAGCTGATGAGGAAACCCACCAGATGATTTTCATGATGACTGATTGTGCAGGAAGAGTATATGGGTTTGTTTCGCTTCAGGAAATCCATTTCTAAAATTTGACCTTCGCGATCTTTGGGTTTCAAGTGGAATCCTGACATATTTTTCGTTGAAAAGAAGGATTGCTAGTATAACAGCTGTACATTCCTGGAGAGTCTTGCACAGCCCTAAAATTGAAGTAGACATTTGATGTCAAGTGCAACCTCAACTAGACCAAAAGATAATGCAGTCTGTTCATGCAACTCATAAAAAATTCTCAGTTTATGGTCATATAAACCAGCAAACAGGATGCAAAAGTTTCCTGGTACGTATGGTCTTTTCCATCCAAAGATAGTTCAGGTTTCTTCAAAGTGCTCACAGTGTGGCTGCAAGAACAGTCATATTTTGAAGCTTTGGTTGTGCGCAGTTCTAGTAATTTTCTAACCTCATTTTAAATGAATTTGGTAGTTATAGCTTCAAAATGGAATGAAAACTTGATTTCAAAGTTGTGGACAAATCTTGATATTAAACCAAGCATGATTTTGACACCTTTAATGTACCAAGTTTCTAGTTTGTTGATCAGTTGAGCAAATCAGTGCCTTAGGCAGGCATGAATGAAGAATTTACTAGGAGGTGAGAGACAGCATATCTTTGAGAAACCCAAAAATTATACTAAATGTAGGAGATTTTTAGACCCCAAAAACATACGCTTGCTGCGGCTGCATAGTACATAAAAACGTTATATTCTATAGCCTTTCCCGTACTGCGTGGCAATATTTTGGACAAAAAATCAGCTTAACACCCATCTCATCAATTTCTTTCAAAAGCAACCTGCAAAAATATGCGGATAATACAGTATAAAAATAGCGTAGCCAAAAGTAATTACTTAATGTTTCCCAAGCTCAAAGAGTGTTTGACCCCCTCCCTGTCATCTATCAAGAGTTGTCCCATTCCCAGCATCGAAACTGCATTGATTGGTAAGGCGAGATTTAGACACACTGAAAAGTATTTTCGTCAAACACTTATCACACCATTCACTCTGCTAGAAATCGAATGATTTGCAAAAAAACTTGAACAAGGCCTCTATGTATTATTTTTTTGTATCAAATCAGTCATTTTTGTCTGTTGTGATCACAACCCCAGCTCTTTCTTCTCGCGTTTCAAAGCAGTATTATACCATATAAATGCAATTAATGATATCTCACCATAAGAATTTCTATTTTGAGGTAGAAGCACGAATAGATTCTTTTAATTTTGGTCACCCTTGTTGACGTGACCTAGAATCTGTTTTTCATCACACCAAGCCACAGACCAATTGACACCGCCTTTTAGAGTTCAATTTTCGTCATCGACATATGTGCGTTGTCTAGAAATTCTTGTTCTCAGTTTGTCTTTCATGGCAATTGAACTTGTCTTTTTGGAGAACAAGGCTGTTTGTTTCAGAGAGTGGGTAGTCAAAATTCGGCACTTTGGTTAGGGAAGTTGAATTACAGGAGACTAAGAGAGAAGCTTGAAATATGGTAAGCATAAATGCTGGCTTGTTCTCTTATGATTTATTTTTGTGACTGTTCTATGGAGAAATTTTGTCACGAAATTTGTCTGGATGTGTTTTTCTTCTAGTTTGAAGCTATGTTGCTTGTTAGCCTATGAGCAGACTTTACTTGCTAGTGCGAAGAAGGAGAGTTAAGTCTGTACGCAGGCTAGTTGCTTGTGTGAAGCTATGAATCTTAAAGTAATTTCTTAAACAATAGTTAGGGCAATTATGTTAGATATGTTAGAACGTTCCAGCTCTTTTCTTTATATGGGCTAGAGAACAAGAAAATTTACTAAAAGTAAGGTAAGAGGGAATTTAGTGATTTATATACCCTTATATGATGCTTTATATGTATTGATGGCTTTATGCCTTGATTTTACGATCACAGTGCATTTTGCTTCCTTGTCTGCCTGCTCACTTTCCCTGTTTTCGGAACATACGTGCAGCCTCCACCCGAAAAGCCTGATATAGATTTTAGCTAGTCTTTTAGCGTACGTGTACCTTTGAATGACACAAATTTTTAGACAGAGTGTAAAATCGGGGAGAAACGGCAGACAGACTTGAATTTAGGCAACTATTTCGTGGTCATTATCAGCGAATAGGCCATGCCTATGTGCTCATCTTTTTAATTGAACTGTTGCTCAACACACTTGTGGTAAGTCGTCCACACAGACAATCATTAATTTTATTTGGAAATCTTTCTAATCTCCACAGTGGTTTAGACATGTCTGCAAATCATAACTCATAATTTCCAAATCAATGCGACAGTCTGTTTGGAAGTCAGATTTGAAGCTGTTTGCGAGCTTTTTTGCGAAATGGTGTGGTCTGGTACTGATCACAGCAGATGTGGAGGTAATATCCTTAACGAGCATAAGATAATTATTCAAATGTGCTCATTTGAACCATAGCCAGTGACAGAGCTTGCACATCATTGGGCCCCAGCAGCGATTAACATGTATCCTTCACAGAACGGTGTCCTTCATTTAACCCTAAGCATCAGGTCACCAGAAACGCAAAACTCTTGCAACAAGAATGCGTTTATTTTTATGGAGAATTCGTGACCAAAGATTTCGGTCGGAAATCACATTTCATCTTCTTGAATTGTGTGCTGATGAAAATCTTAGGGTATCGTGATGCATGTTTTGGTTTGTGGCAGGTTTGAGGTGAACATCAACAAGGCTCATCGCTCGTAAAGCTGATTAAATTCAACTAGGAAACAGCACATACCACTAAATTAATCTACCTAGTGAAACTATGCGTTGTTTTCCGATGCTGCAGAGCTTTTACTTGTTGACATGGGAGACTTGATGCATAAGTCCCCCGGGGTTTAGCCATTTTATTCAACCAAGAAAAGGCCCATGTCACTGAATCAATTTTTCCAGTAGAAATATGTGTTGTCTTCTTCCAATGTTGCTGCAGATGTACCAACAGAGTGCTGACATACGACTCTACCATGGCATCCTTAGCCCATTCTTGTAGCATATCAGCCAGATACGTAACAAGGTGTTCATAAGGAAAGTGAAGGACGTTAGCGCTGTAAAGCGTCCAAAGGTGCAGGTTTAAAAGGTATATTTCATCCAGCAGCCAATAGCCGACATGTGCAAAGCACAGATCTTTCTTGTGGAAGTAACTTTCTTGTGGATTCACCCCATCCACCGAAATCTGTGCAGAACGCAATGACCACGTGTGTCCAACAATATAGATTATAGAGATAACAGGTTTGTTTACGGTAACGTTACCCTGCCCCTTTAAAGAATGAAGCAACCTTCACAGGATTGGGAATAGTTCCCAATTTTCAACGTCTTCGTGTATTTTTCAGGAACCAAACAATTATGTTGGATTTGCAAATTTACCAAATCAAGTACATCGAAAGTCAGTCAAGAAGGGATTCGAATTCACGTTGATGGTTGTAGGTAAGAACTTTCTCAGTCTTAAATCAGATATGAGTTATAGCTGACCTTCACTGCAGTAGTTTTGATTGTCGACCAGCGCGTTGATCTGGTGCGCGTGCTCTCTAATAACAGAGCATGCGCACTAGACAGCATGCTGGTCACTGACCGAAAGCATTGACCAAAAGTAATGCAAGTGGAGGTCAGCCTTTATGTTCCTTTCATGTCAAGGGAATGTCGCAAGAGCATCTTTAGACTTTAGTTTCAGGCCATACTTGATTTTCATCCAGGCTAAACTACAAGAATATCGGTTGCTACAACAACAGACAAGGGAAAAATCACTGATTACAATTTGCGAAGTTTTAAAATAATCACAAAATGATCTAGATGATCAGTATCTTACAAATGATAAGATAATAGTCAAATAATCTTAATTATATCATATAATCACAAAATAGATACGCAGTATTAAAAAAATAATCGAAGAATCATAACAAACAGATCACAATAATGATGAAATAATCGCAAACTAATCATAGAAAATGATCATAAAGTCGATGATCTCGTGCACTTTTTGGGAGTGATTTGGCACTCGATAGCAGCAACATTGTCAGCATTTTCATAGAGCTGAGTGGCAACAATAGTAAAGTCTGTGCGCAGGCTATGGCTTTCTACCATGGCTTTCAGTTAGGATAAGTTTGATTATAAATCATAACCACACAAATGCATCTGTCTTACTATATTTTTATTTCTTTCTTCTTGCCATTCATCAGCGTTTTGTTTTTCGTTATTGGTTATGACGAGTTACGCCAAAAATGTTTTGGTCTTTAAATTTTAGGCTTTGTACGCTTTTTAAAGTTATATGATTTATTCATTGCTAAATATAGCTGCATATACCAACGAACAAGTTATATCAAATAATCAAATACATCCCGTTGATACCAAATTCGAATGATGCTTCGACTTAAGCTCGATTGATTGACGTAGAAAAGATCGCATTTGAAAAGATCGACTTTGTCAGCTGCTAAACTTAGATCTGTTTTGCAAACAGGTGAATCTGGCCTTGGAAAGTCGACATTGGTAGACAGCCTTTTCTTAACAAATATGTACAACGACAGGATCGTGCCTGGAGCAGTAGGTAGGTATCAGTGATAACCAAAATGCTTTCATTTGTTTGTATTACCTACTGCATTCGTTGAAGACCTGCATAGTGTCTCATGGTTGACTTTAATGTAAGGTCGCTTCCGATAAAAGTAATTTTCAAAAATCGACACAGAAACCTGACCGTACAAAACTAATCCTAGAACCTAGTGCCTATCGCCACCAAAAACTCGTTACCCTGGGCCTACAAACCAAGCACTAAATCATAGCTTTAAAACAAAAAACTAGCCTGAGGAGGGACGATTGCATTTTAGCGGACCATCTGTATGTCATATCTCTCAGGAACTAACTCAACCTAACCCCAGCTAACCGTAACTTAACCCTACCTTACCATAGATTACCTCAACTAACCGTAGACTTGCTCCAAGTCTATTCCGTGGTATATCAGCATTAAGGAACATAGTCACTTCTGCGGGGGCGTAAACTATTAAGAGGACGCTAGGACCGCTAAAAGCAAGGAGGCCATACTCATGTTCACATTCTACAGATCGAAGAGCAGTAACCTTCCAGAGGAAATTGTTTATTTTTTACTTTGTCATTTCCATTTGTTGACAGAAAGAATAAGGAAGACAGTTGAAATAAAGCAATCGACAATTGAAATCGAAGAAAAAGGAGTTCGGTTAAAGCTAACTGTTGTTGACACGCCTGGATTTGGGGATTCCGTTAATAGCGATAAAAGGTATTTTTGTTAGCTCTACTTCTATACCTTTTTGGTAATTATTTTAATGAATGATAGGAGCCAGAAAGTTATATGATGAAATGGCAAGTGGATAGAAATTGAATTTACCTCCCGCCTTTTACCTTCTCTTTCGAGTCACTGTTAAATGAAAAGTGGACTGAATGATTGAACCGATTGAACAACGGACGGGAGGAAGGACTGAACGACTGGCCCGCGGAATTACTCTCTGTGTCACACACACTTTCACACATCCTCACGTTTATGAACTGAATCACTGATTGACAGCCATGCTTTGACCATCTTGCCACGCTACTCATTAGCAAATTTGCTCTCTCGCTGGCTTGTTTACCCAGTGATGAATAGACCTAGTAGCTGCTATTCTTCAAAAGAGTCTGGATCGAGCGTTATTCTCATACATTTTAATGATAAAATATCAAGTTTTTCATTTAACCTTTATGCTTGAGTAATATTAACCGTTTATTTTTTGAACATAACAGAGCACAGGTTTTTCCAATATGATGTTTAAATGTCAAGAAACATATCTGCAGCAGTCGTAGAGACCACATTGATAATTCATTTATTGATAAAGTAAAAACCAATTAAGGAACTTTTAGCACTAAAATGGACAAAACTTCATGTTAAATTTAGAAACTTTTGGTGCTTTTAGCCTGTTCAAAGTTCCTCATAAAAAATTGTATCGCTCGATTGTGATTATTTTCAGAATAGCTGAACGGTCTATTGGTTAGCTGATTGATTGATTGATTGATTGATTGATTGATTGATTGATTGATTGATGGATGGATTGATAGATTGATAGATTGATAGATTAATGGGTATCGCCTTGATTTTGCAGCTGGGAAACGATAGTGAATTACGTAAACAAACAATACGAAGCATATCTCACAGATGAGTCTGGTCTAAATCGAAGAAATATTGTTGATAACAGAGTTCATTGTTGTCTTTACTTCATAAATCCTATTGGCCATGGGTGAGTGTAGCTACTATCTTTGAATTTAATTTTGGTCATAAATCGTAAAACCCATAGATGATTCGTAAAATTCTTCTTTAGATTTAAGGATTCAGATCTTTGTTTATCTTTTCCAAAGCCATAGATTTCTGCCCATTGGGGACAAATGCACTTTTGCGGACACAGCTTTCATGGAAAACAGAGTTTGAATTGTAGTGTTAGAACTAATTACTGATTGGCTTTCTAAACAATGGCGACAGAAGTTCTATCATCTTACTGGATGATGCGAAATTCGAACTTGATTCGACTAATTTGCACTTGCCAGAGAACTTCAGCAGTTGTCACCCCCAAACCCCCGTTAATTCAAAAAGTGTACTGTAATCTCAGTACTGATGCATTTTCCATCCAAAAGCGGTACAACATTCAAGAACGGAGAATGTTAAAAGTGTGTCCGCTAAAGTATAAACTAGCCACCCATTGATTTCTTTGATATTTCAACTCTCCCAAAAATATATACCAGCTTGATATTTCCTTGTGTTTAAATTCTTTTTCTAATATAAAAATGAGGTTTAAAACACATACAACAGCTACAATAAAAAAACTCAGTTTAAACTGTTTTGGTGAGAGGCAAAAGACCAAGGTTATTGAGTTGCCTCTCACACTGCAACACTCTTTATTAAAGGGTCTATTTCATCCAGCATGCCTTGCACGTTCCGTGCAGATTTGCCTTTGTTGTTGCCATTTTCACGGGCACCCTTTGAGTTCTACGACGCTCTTAATAAATTTCAAATCCAAAGACTTTTAAATTGTTATGATCTTATATTTTATTGTATTGCCCTTTTATTTCATCTTGTTGCTTTTTGCAGGCTGAAACCCCTTGATGTAGTTATGATGAAAGCGCTGCATGATAAAGTAAATATTGTTCCTGTAATTGCAAAAGCTGATACACTGACAAAGAAAGAAGTTAAGAAGTTAAAAGAAAGAGTAAGTTTGAATTCAAATTTATCGTGTTTCGGTTTATCAAGATTAAAGAATGCTTTCAAAGTGTGTTCAGATGAGGAAAGCTTTATTTTCAACCTTGTTAGGGGCTGCATCGTGTGCGCTCTAGATACAGCACACTGCTTTAAAAATTGATGTGTGCATGTTGTAGTGCGGATCTACTTTTCATTAGTAACCTTTCAATTAAGGACATTAGAACTGAAAGTCTTAACAGTTAATCCAAACTAATTTGCAACATCGAAGTCTGGTCATTGGAAACGTTCGAGTTGAATAAATGATGAATTAAAGATTATATATCGTAGTTGGAAGTATTTGAAGAGTAGCTGAGAAGCAAGCTCTCTTGTTATTACCAAAGATAACCTTGACGTTTATTTTGATAGAGATAAATCTTTTCAAGCCATAGCGTGAAACTTTAATAACTGGAGTTTGCTCCATGTGAAGCAACTAATTTAAGAAAATAATGAGATTATATGCAGCTCAGAAAGTTCCGTCTCGGTTTTCGTTAAGGAACAGGAGCTTAGAGTTTGGAGTCACATCAGGAGAGAAAGTGAAGAGCAACAATAGGCGATTGCGCTAAAGATGGCGGCGAGGAATTGTCTACCAAGATGCACTTCGTTCTAATTACGAATCTTTAGCGATTCTATAAGAATTCGATTAAAGAAAGCAACGCATCTTGGTAAAAAATTCCTCGCCGTCTTTAGTGCAATCGTCTATTGGTAAACATTTATTTCTACTATAAAAGGTTCTTTATATTTCATGCAGGTATTACAAGAAATACAAAGGCACGGTATACAAATTTACCAATTTCCTGAAGCCGATGAAGAGGAGGATGATGAAGAATTCATCCAGATAAACAAAGAATTGAAAGAAGGAATTCCATTCGCTGTTATCGGAAGTAACAGCGTCACTGAAGTCAATGGTCGAAAAGTTAGGGGAAGGATATATCCGTGGGGAATCGTTGACAGTAAGTTTTTGGGCAATTTTCCTCTTGCAAATTTCCTCTGGGCGCCGAAGAGCAGTAATAATGAACTAATACAAATTTTATGATACGGTAAAAACCCGCACATAAGAACAAGGGCAGATTTTGTAAAAAATAGTAAATATTGCTTTAATTGACACCTCATTTCAAAGCGATTGGTGTCTGCAGATAAAGGAAAATGTCTCAATCAGTAAATCAAAACAAACACGTCCGCAAAAGTTGCCCCAAACCAGTCGGGCGAATTCTCGTCTTATGCAAGCGAAAGGTGGTTTTCAAGAGAAGTTATGTGCTTATAGTGAAAGAAGAAGGGTAAGTTTAACGTTATATCTCGCGGATTTTGTTTGTTTGATTCAGATGTCGAGCAGAAGGCATTATAATTCTGTGATATTTAGAGCTTAAATGAAACAATTACCACAGAGCTCCTGAATTCGAGAAGTATCCGCGACAATCTTGGCAATCGAAGCTTTAGTTGAGGGTTTCTTTTCTTTGTCTAACGCCGAACATTTGAAAATTGTAATGGGTATCAAAAGTTCCATCACATGCAATAGACATAGACAAGAAAACACTGCAATGAATCTCACGTAGAAGCTGCGATGAAATTAGCCGCCATTAACTCCGAACGCTTAGTCATTTGAGTGGATTGTCCCGTACTTTCCGGTGTTACGAAAATCTTGTTCAGGCCTTTTAATGCCCAATAGATACATAAGGACCTTTTCGGCCTGATCTCATCTTGATATAGGGCTTGATTCATTCATTCATTCATCCATCCATTCATTCATTCATTCATTCGTTCATTCATTCATTCATTCATTCATTCATTCATTCATTCTTTCATTCATTCATTCATTCATTCATTCATTGGGAATTGATGCAAGCTTCTTGCCAATTAACCGCTTCCATTGACTCCAAAACTATTGCTTACAAAGTGCGATAGTCAGGGCCTGCATTGGTCAAGTCGGTAAGCTGAAATGAATTTAACTAAGACTTCGATTCACAGATTTCCCCATGTTAAGAACCCACACTCTGATTACTGGATGTACCTCACTGCACAAGAATCTAAATAGGGTGAGTCCAAAATCTTAGATTCTTATGTGCGGGTCCTTACTGTTTGTATTTTGAGTTGTATATCTTGTATTGGACTGTAGTAGTAGTTGCAGGGTTTTAGTAGTTGGTTTGGGTGAGCCAGTGAGCACAGAGCTCAAATCTATAAAAGATGAGTGTAAAATTCTGTTACATTTTCTTTGAATTACAGTGCTTGAAAGGAACTTTTGGTAATTTGCTGTAAATCTGCCATGGCAATATTTTTATATCTTGATTAGTTTCAAAATGGCGGCATTTATTAATTTTGAGGTTGTGAAATCATCAAATTTCAAAGTCCTTAACCAGAAGATCTACAGATTTTTGCTTACAACCATGTTGTGAGACCTTCATAAACTATGGTTTTCTAGAAGGATGTACCAATTTTCCTCAAATAGTTTAAGATTTACGATGATTTTAATTTTTTCAAACTTTTGATGAAATTTTACACAAATAATCAAAATACGCCATTTTGAAATTAGACAAGATGTCAAATTATTTCTACGGCAGATTACAGCAAACCACCGAAAATTCCTTTCAAGTCATTCAATTCATTGGAAAAATTGATACAATTTCCCACCCACCTTTTTAAAGATATGAAAGATTTGAGCCGTTTGCTGTGCAAGTGTAGTCATATTATGATTAGTGTACATAGCTAACCGGAGGAGCAAAAAGAACTTCATATGTCTAGAAATTCGTATAATACTCGTAGCATTGGACTAAATAAAAGGAGAGACATTTGACGTGTTGGAGTCATAGCTAAGAATCTGAAGTATTTTCTTCTATTTTTCTGAGCATTGTAAAAAATAGATGAAGTTGGATTTATGAAGATTCTTTACTTCGAAATGGGTGAAAAGGATAGGTACTCTCCAACATCCTAATACTTTTTCTTTCCATCAAGGCTAAAAACTAATTTTTGCATAAAGTATCACATCATGGATGCTGTTACTTGTGTGCAGATTTGATTCGTAACTCTTGAGAGAAACAAACTGTGTTTGAGTGTACGGATTTTTTGAAAACTAGATTTTAGCTATATTTTCAATACTGAGAAAAATTGGAAAAGAAAACCCAAAATTAGTTTAGCCTTTCGGCTTTCTACGACACTTTGATTCAGTCAAATACATCCAATATTCTCCGTTCAACAAAGTTTTTAACAATAGACCTTTTCGCAATTTGGAGAAACAGACTGAAGCGAGCGTGGCCCATTCTGACAGCCTTGGCAACTGTGGGAAATTTCGGGGAATCTACTCGTTGCAGCACAGTTTCATCTTCCTGCAAACTCGAGTTATTTTTAATTGTTTGCATTTTTTAAGAGTTGCAAATATTTTTTTAGCCTGGTAAGTGTTTTCTATGGATCATTCAGCCATCTGGTCATCCTTTCAACCATTCGTGAGTTTATTTTGAGCCACTTTATTGCAGGCATTAGTCCTCAGATTTGAAGCGGCTCATTTTAGGCCCAACCGACCAACAGACCTAACCTTCCGTAAACTTGAATGAACACATGCAACAAAATGCTTCAAAATGCACTCTTAGATGAGTGAAGAGATGACCAGATGGCCTAATAATCCAGAGAAAACATTTACCAGACTAAACAAGTATCGTACCACACTCTGGCAAAGTGCAAATGAATTGAAAATAACTCGAGTTTGCAGGGAGATGCAACGGAGACGCAAGCTGCACGGTTATCACCAAAGCGGAGGAGATTCCCCTGATTTCTTACTGTTGCCAAGGCTGTCAGAATGGGCTGCGCTCTCCTCAGTCCCTTTCTCCAAATTAATGTTTGCAAAAGCTATAAGTGCTATAACGCCATATTCGAGCCTTCCGCATGAAAGTGTATGAAATGTCGCTCGATCCTGCCCATTTCGTAGAACGGCTAAAAGTTCTAGATCTATTGAAGTTATTTTTGATCCACCTGGTAAGTTTTTTTGACAGTTGGATTAGCTAGTGTAGCTAGTATTTATTATCATTTTATTGTAGATAGCAACGTAACACCAGCTTTAGCTAGATTTGTAACTATCATTATTGTAAATGACGAGGCTACTGTGTCTGAGGTAGTAAACATGAATGACTAGTTAAATGAATGAATTGAGAATTCTTAATTTTTTATTTTATATGGTATCAGAAACTTTATCGTTGGAGTTGAGTTCTCTTTCAAGCACCAGAATTTATCTTTGTCTAACTTGTGATCAAGATTCATCGTAGCCTAGGCAGATTTTTCACCCTATCGTGTTTCAAAACCCGTAAGAAACCTGCTCGCCCGAGCTATTGTGATGCGCGGGCTCTGTGAGAGCTGCAGTGTTCTCCAGAAATGTGCTGTTAAGCCTACTTTCCACTAGGCGGAAAATTCCTCTCGCAAAAGTTTTCCTTTGTTGCAAGCACGATTCCGCTCAAAAGTTGAATGGGTTTGTACTTTAGAGCGACGTCGCTTTTCCGCAAGCCAATCAAATGGCTGGAATAGGTCGCTGCGACCGGAATATTCCGCCTAGTGGAAATCAGTCCTTATAGACACGTTCCTTCAAAGTCTAGGCGCTCTTCGAGTTCAGTAGAGCTGTATAGTGCTTCTAAACGAAATTTCATTTTTTGAAAACATTGTTTCCTTGAAATCTGTTTGTCATTCTCTGTAACAGACCACTTTCACAATGACGTCAGCTCTTTTGAAATACTTCTAGGAACGTCACTTACCTCGATGTCTTGTGGGTCTAAATCACAAAAACATGCATTGCTTTTAGCAACGCATGAAATTGTTTTGTACGTGTAGTTGGAACGAAGTGATATGTAGAACGATATGTTCTTGCTGAACAGGGAATCACATCTTTTACCTCGAATTGAATTGAAATGCAAAATAGGTCTATTACATTAATTGAAAGTATTGCCTCCCTCCTTCCCATATTCAGCTTCTTCTTACGGCCCTTCATCGATTACATCTCAGCTAGTTTTCCAACTCTCTAAATTATCATAAGACAGTTGAAGTAATAAACCGTATCTCTTTCGTAGTCGAAAATGAAGATCACTGTGATTTCACGATGCTTCGAAATATGTTAATAAGGTGAGCATGATCAAATTATGAATATCTTAACAATACTACCAATGTAGATTCAAATACTTGGTGATGAAAAAGTGAGAAATAAGAGCCATCGTGCAAAAGACAACTGACGACAGGATCTCGTTGCGAGCTGTCGAGCAACTATCTACATTAGATCATATTCCCCGCGGTTCGAAACCTGGACAGATTTGCGATAAAAGAAATTTAGGCGAGGAAAAACATTATTGACAATCAAGATCCTCGGTCCTGCTTCACGCTGATCGTTGCATCTGTTGTTATACAGCTCAAACTGTGATCGCTCTTTGTAATGAGTTAGTGTTTTGCGGAAAATGGTCTTCACTTGAATGAAAGTTAGAGATTGCCAGATTGATCTGAAGATGTCGGTTCATTCGTTAGTATCCAATTCTATCTACTTGTTTACGTTCAAGAGCCAAGTTGTTATGTTTGCTAAGTCTGTCCAAGTCCGAGATTTCTTTCACCAGAAAAGCATCTTTGGAAGGCAGCTAATAGAGAGTTTACGAAACCAGGACGGCAACGCCAGCCAAAACGTTGTCTGGAATTCCGCAATGCATGTCTTGTTTCCGTACGCTACCTTTAATATATCATCCAGAAGGCCAAAATAAGGCCCCTTATAACTCAGAAATGCGTGAAAATGATATTCTTACTTTGAAGACAAACATTCAAAACGATGGAGTTTTACTTCGCAGGCCTAGATCTGCAGTACAGGACGCCAGAAATGCGGTTTCCAAGTTGTGAAATTGAAGAGGAAAACTTCAGAGTCTCTCATGGGAAGCAAAATTCGAACAAAAACAAGGAATCTTTTGAATCTAAAGTTCTGAAACAAAAGCAACTTTGCGTTGCAGTCGCTGTTGCCGTCGTGGTTTCGTAAACTCCCTAATATAGGAGATGGGATGTCTCCTGTGGAAGAGATGCATAGATGATGGTTTATAGATGGTACTTTTAGAGATTGTTTGCTCTGAATGTGATTTAGAAATCCTTGGTTTTTAATCGATCAACAAAATGTTAAATAGATATTTTTATTCACAGAACGCATATGCAAGATCTTAAAGACGTTACACAAGAAATTCATTATGAAAATTTCAGAGCACAGAAACTGGCAGGAGGCAATTTCAACCCATCAAAGATGATTAAAGTTGATGATAGGTATGAAAAAATTTTTGGGAGAAATTACTTATCTGTTTCTTCCAGAAGTTACTCCAAGAAACTTTGATACGCTTAACTACAAATAGGGGGGAGACCCGAGGGGGGAAGAGAACCCAAGGGCCCTCGTTTACCCGAGGGGGGAGGAGCGAACTACATATATTTTGGGTACGAGGACGTGCCATTGGAGAGGGTATCGATTTTCAAGATTGGTACAAGGAACGTTACCAATTTTCAAGATTTTGGTACAAAATATAAGGTCGGACATACTGGTCGAAATGTTGGTATGAGGTGCTGTAGACATTTTTGGAAAATTGGCATAAGGAACGGGTACGTTCTAATTTTCGATGGCATAACCCTGACCAAATTCTTGTCATTTGCACCTCCGGGCTCGTTTTCAATTTGTAATAATGACACCAACGATTTTTCAGGCTGCTCAGTAGGCCAAAACACTGACCAGCCTGTTCCACTGGCATGAAGAAAAGCTTAAAATCAATCTGATAGTACGATTTCATTTTCGACAACTGAATATTAAGACATAGGTACCTCAGTAGTTTCCCTGTATTTAAGTTAGACTTTCATGGATAGATTAAGCAAGAACCTTCCACCGAATATTTTCTACAAATTTCTGAAAGATGCAACTTTGTTTCATTTTTTGGATGCGCTCCTCGTACAGTTTCATGACATTTTGTTTATTTTGCCAAGTCACATTGAGCTGGTATCTAAATGTACCCATTAAGCAACGATCTAAGCGTGACCATAGCAGTTCCTTTCCTAGAAATAGTGCTTTTATGCACCGACTTGAGGCTTTTTTGATGTAGTATAACAACCAAAGAATCCTCTTCTAGGAGAAAACGACAAAGTGGAATTCAAGATGAAAGAGATATGTTACTTATGGAGAAAGAAGCAGAGGTGAGTAAAGGGAGTAGCTTCATCATGGAACTGTTAAACAAGACACAAAGTAACTCACATTTGAAAAAATGCTACTACAACAACAACAACAATAACAACAACAACAACATTTCTTATATTTGCTCAAGCTGAGCAAAATAGTTTGAGCGTCCATCAGTCTATCAATAGCGATAACTACGAATATGCAATCAGTCTACTCTTTGTCTATGACTTTACAAACGTAAGCAACTTGTTTAGCTGACCATGGGCAGTAATGCACCGTTTGTGGCCTATGTTATGATAAAACTTGTATTCTTACTCACTGTGTTATTTCTCTTCTATGTGATTGCGAGAAGCGCGTGATAATTATGCTTTTCCTGTGTTCTTCTCGTCACACACAACTTCCATTGAATGCCACTATTATTTAAAGAGTTTAAGCCGTATTTCGCGCGTGACCTCCCACGCAGCGATACGTCTCATTTCAAACTCTCAAGGCCACAAAAGATGAATTATTACGCATGGGCTGACTAATGAAATTAATTGCTAGTCGAGAAATTTGATTATCAAAACTTCGAAAGTTATGTTATGAAGTTTACGTCAAATCCGAATCATCTAGACAGGACCATTGCTGCAAAAAATTTTCAGAAAACTCCTGCCGTACTTATAACCAATGAAACTGCAGTTTTTGATCTATTTATTTATTTCGTTACAGTTGCGAAAAATGCAAGAGATGCTGGCAAGAATGCAGAAAGAAATGATGCAAGCGGGTAATTAGTCTAACTTATCAAAGAAAAAGGTATGTAAGTCTGTATTTGTCAATTCATTGCTGTGAAGTCATTTTTGATGGGAGCCCCTCTAAAAGCTCTTAGATGCATTAATGAGAGATTGACAATACGAAGATAAGATACCATTACGTAGAACTGAACAATGAAAGTGCGCAAAGGTTGTCCCAGGAAATTGTGCGGCTTTTGCCTATTGGTGCGTTAGTGAACGAACTGTTAACTTCAGCATTCTATAGGTTACTGTATAGTGGAAAGGCTAATTTAGATCGAAGATTTGTTTTGCAAAGATCGATCGATCTAAGTTAGGTTTTCTACAATCCAGTTACCTGTCGTTTTCTTCAATTGATTTTTGATTCATTTCTACCAGACAATTCAGCGAACGTCAAACAATTTTTTGAGACACCCTGTGATAAGACGTTTCAAATTATTGATAATATCGACAACATGTGCAAAATGTAGAATATTTTAGTTTAGTTTGCAACGACAATATCATATTTCGTATACAGTATATATGCTTGTAACTATTATGTTCCTCATTTCATTGTACTTTTATATGCAGATATATTTAATCAGTATTAGTATAGAATGCGAATATTGATAATTTAATTATTGTTTGAGTCGTTGAAATATCGAATAATAGACTTCGGAAGTTTCTGGAATATTCCTTCAGTGATAAATGAAATACTAGTCCAAAATGTTTAGTGTATTTGCTGAGGGATGTCCAGTCTTTCCTGGGTATCGTTTTCACCTCTCTTTCCCAACGCCGAGTACCGAAAGAAGGCAATTTTTCTGAAGCTGGTTGTCAAAAATGTTCTTTCATTGATTTCCCGTGAACTTTACGCTTTGGAGTGTAATTTTCGCCGACTTTTTCTAAAGCCGGCTATCAATTCGAGGGGAAATTTCTCAAGCCGTCTGAAAAAGTTATTTCTTGGAATGCACACCCCCATACTATTGAAAGTCAAGTAGCCCCCCTCGGGGGGAACTAGCAAGGGTGAATTTTGTAAAAGTAAGGATTCAGTTCTCACTTTGAGGAATAGATCTCACACCTTAAGGACAGCCAAGCACGATGTTGATACTCTCTCTGTTAATTTTTAGATTTCAGTTAGTGTACCTAAACTGATCCTGATGTTTGCAAAATGACTGAAAAAGGGCCTAAAACATCCATCAACTCATAACGGACTCTTCTCACAGAACAACAAAGAAAATGCAATTTTTCATTGGTGAGAGCTATCTCCTGCACATTTATTGCAATGCGATTGAAAATCTTTAGTATTTGCTTGAAAATCTATGTCTTATAATTGCTGAGAGAGGTGACACACCCGTTGCGTATTGTTCTTTGTGAGGAAAGTCCTTATGATTTGATCAATGTTTTAGGCCCATTTTTAGTCATTTCACAAATTTTTATGAAGTTGAATTTACCTATACTTCCAATGCAAGAAAGGCAGCGAGAAACATCACAATCATCTTCAATCATTTGGCTTTTAACTAGAATTTGAGTCATTCAAATCCCTGAAATACTCTATGCTATGAATTTTCAAAAGTGGGGACATTTTACTGGCTCACCCGGTACTGCAGCGTGGGCCCGTATTTTCTTCTTCAGCCCAGTTTTGATTTGCAGACCTCCTGACATTGCAGCTTGCTCATAAAGAACCTTGGGACTTCAAAAAAGAATTTGTCATGTAAATTTCGATGGATGACCAACAAGGGCGCATTGGTTCGAAAGGGTGGTTTTTTTGAGTCACTCTGTTTCGAAACCAAGTGACAGAATCTAACTCTTTGTCTCTTTGACCGTGTAGATTGTGATTAGAAAAACTTAAAGAATCTCCCCCCTTTGAAGGAATTAAGTTTTAAGGAATAAGAACCACACCACGCTGGATCTAATTCATTATTCATATCTTAATATCTTGTCTAGTAATGTACTTTGTGTCTGGAGTTTTAAATTATTTTGACCAGGGAGCGCCGCTAGACCACCATTACAATTTTCTAACATAAGTTCTACGTTTGCTAGACCAGGCTACAAAAGACGTGCCTCTTCTGGGTCATATTTGCCAAAAAATGCACCCTTGGCAAGACCAGAAATCTGCAAAATGCTCCCTTGAAAGCGTCTGTCCTTAATTGCTCTAAGCTTATTTTCACTGGAGCTAAATTCATGCATCACTGAGTCTCAATGACTTGTGAAATATATGATGGTAGCTCTTAAGGGGCTCTTTATCATCTTATTTCAATCTATCAAGGGGAAGGCTGCCGTTAAGAGCAGCATGTACCATTTTGTGCTTATCTCTAAGACAACACTAGGAACCCTTGCACAAATCATGAGTGGTAGGACACAATAAGGTTGAATTAGATCAACTTAGATTCTTTGCCTACCTTGAAATGCCATAAAATTTTCTTCCTGGACACTGGCAGCCTTTCTCAGCCATAATTTCTTGCCTTAACCTCCAGTGGAAAGTTCGATTTCGAGACCACTGCGTAGGACAATAATGCGCAGGAGATACCAATCCGCGACATGGGCCCAAACATTCCAAAGGACGCATGTAACAGAGCTCTGCAGTTCAAGGCAAGAAATTATAGAAAACTGCAAGTGTCAAGGAAGAGAATTTTTGGCATTTCAAGGTAGGCAAAGGACCTATTCCGATGTAATTCAACCTAATTGTGACTTTGACATTGCTGAAGAAAAAAAGAAATGGTGTTTTTGAAGCAATCACTTATTTTGACCTTCTTATGCTAGAAATCAGCAACCATTTGTCAGACTGACTCGAGCAAGGTCTCTACCACACATGTTGCTTTATCTAGACACCAAAATTACGAGATTTTTCAGAGAAAGTTGTGGCTGTCTTTTTAGGATATATGATGGTAATTAGATCAAAGAAATGTTATGGTAACCAGTGTTGAGGATACCGAGGACTGCCCCTTTTGTCTGAGGCCTTTGTTTTGCTGGTAATGTTCAAAGCAGATCAACAGCCGAGGAACTTATTACCATGCGCGAGAATCTCCTTGTTTCCCTGCTAATCATTGTTTGGATTGTGGTTGGATTCTCCGCCCGCATTCTTTCCACAGACCAAACATGCTTTCTGCGCATAATCACAGGTTTCCTTTTCGGGGGATAACCGTTGCTTGGAACATTGATGATTCGTATCCCCAACAAAATTAGCGTGATGGAGAGATATGTTATCAATTCAAATGCGAGGGAGAGATGAAAGATTGTTTTTACCACAACGAAGTGAAATTTTGTAACAGTAAACAAACGTCATTCCTATGAATCAAGACGCCCTCACTCGACCATGAGCGATAGGACACCCAGTGTGCAGCAGTTTGAATTTTATATCAGAAGCGAGCCACCTTAACTTATTGTTTATTTGTGTTTTGAACTTGTTTTTACTTGGTATACAACCACCTTTCACCGTTTCGTGATTTTGAAATTTTCACGAAGTTTAAGGTTAAAGTGGCTCGCTTCTGATATGGAGGAGCTTTCTTCTCCTTTT
The DNA here is from genome assembly GCA_964020215.1 of Aurelia sp. 3 sensu Dawson et al. (2005). Taxonomy (NCBI): domain Eukaryota; kingdom Metazoa; phylum Cnidaria; class Scyphozoa; order Semaeostomeae; family Ulmaridae; genus Aurelia; species Aurelia sp. 3 sensu Dawson et al. (2005). Next base: position 2,248,673 of record OZ026589.1, on the reverse strand, counting down.
CGCTCCTCCGCACTTACTGTGGAGTCTACCAAAAATAGGCCTATTCATAAGGTTTTCTGCTAAAAATCCTGACGCAGCGGTAGCCCGCTTTTCTTGATTTAATGATTTGTTACCACCAGTGGGAATCTTTGAGATTACTCCATCACTGATTATCTTGACCCAGTTAAAAATCTGCTGTTTATAACTTGAGATTTTTAATAGTTGGTGAAGAATTTGGTTTTCGATGTTATTAAATTTCATGGCCTACTTTGAGGTTAGTTGGTTTTATCTGTACTAGGCTTCCTTAATTGATTAGTTTGCCAGAAGTGTCTCGTAAGGAATTTAGGCTCTTTACCTTACAAAGGGATCCAATAAGGACTCATATTCATCGAACCTAAGAGGTCGCAAGGTTTTACTCTAAAAAACGTGTAATCAGCATGTCCCCAGCCTCATAACAGATATTCCTTTTGTCGATGCAAGTTTCGGGTTAGAGGAAGGATTTACTGTATCAGGCAAATTTACGGTGAACCAAAGCGATTTAGACTGGCATCTAGCACTTTGTTTCTTAAATGCGAAACCTTGCCATACGGCATATGGTCAAAGCATATCAGGGTCCAATGATTCTAAAAGTGAAATTACAGTTTTGCTATTGCTTCCTACAAATTTGTCGCCCCTGAAGAGGACATGCTGTTTAGGAGTCCAAATAGCTGCCCCCTTGGCCCGAAAATCCGGGAAATTTGAGGTCCAGGGAAATTTGAGGTCCAGACATTAAAATTGGGTATGGCTTGCGTACCTTAATTGTTAGACGGACTTTAGGAAGCGCGCCCTAAATATGCTCCAAGTATCCACGGATTTTATTTCAGATGCGAGAAGGGTTTTGCGGTACATGTGTTCCTCCCCCACCCCAATATCACACAGCAAACACGGAATCTTGTTTATTAAAATACGAAGCATGTACGGAACTGAAAGTAACGCTCCCGAAACGCAACCATGACTAACTTGTCATCACTTTCTCTTTGCAAGAAAATGCAATAAATGATGATTTGCAGCATGAAAACAGATCTCAACAACTTGCAAGCAACCATAACTGTTCCAGAGAGAGAGGGAGAGCATTGGAACAAATTTGTTGAATGAAACAGCATCGATGAAAGGAACGACACACCGGACACTGATTTGTGATACCGAAGATATCAGCGGTAAGTACTCTGTCCTATTGTTTACAATAATCTCGGCTGTATGAATTTATCCTAGCGGATAGTATATGGAATGGAAGCCCACATCGTGTGATTTTCTTTTATCTGTTTGGATTTGGTCGGCTATCAAATATAAAATTGATCAATTGAGATTTGTTTGCAAAAGATTCCCCTGTAAAGTTGTTTTTCGATAGGTCGAATGATGCTGAGAAGTTAACGGTTTTTTGGGGAGAGATTTGCGAAACGGCATCTTGCTGTTCACTGGAGCGGAAAGCAGAGTTACCTTAATACCTCAATAGTTAAGTCATGAAATTGAAAAAGACAACTTCGGAGTCTCTCAAGGGACACAAATTCGAGCGAAAAACAAGGAATCTTTTGAATCTAAACTTCTGAAACAAAAGCAACATTGCGTTGCAGTTGCCGTGGCCGTCGTGGTTTCGTAAACTCGCTAAAGCCAAAATGTGACGTAGTGGATTTCGAACACGTCAGAATGAATTTTCAATTTTCCAATTTCATTTATTCATCAACCATGGTTGGTTCTAGTAATCTAAAATACATACTCATGATACATCGGAAGATATAGCTATGTACTCTAGATTACTATAGATAAAACGAAAGAATTATAGAACGTAACATGAAACATAAACGATATTAACTTTTCAATGCTAGCGGTAACGCAAGGCTACCGCAACTGCCGGCAAAAGTTGAACACAACAACGCAGTTCAACTTTCTAGCGGCAGTTGCGGTACCACCAGCATGGCATGGCAGCTGGAAGGTATTTCCATAATCAAACTTTCACTCCCTGTTGTACCATGAGCATGGCAGCTGTGGATGGAAGCTTGGTGCGCCGGCACTCTAACGGAAAATACGGTTATATGGAAACCAGCCTGTAAAAGATACAATTTTCTAGCATTTTCAAACCGTTTTCTTCGGGATTCGTATAAGAATTTGCGAATTGTTTTGTTTCGTTTTCCTTTTATAATGATTTAATGAATGAATGAATGAATGAATGAATGAATGAATGAATGAATGAATGAATGAATGAATGAATGAATGAATGAGTGACAGCACATATGATATCAAAGTGTACGAACTGAATTGCAATGGCTGCTCCATGGATGGTTTGACATCGTAGTAATGCTTGATTGTCTCAGCCTGAAAGCTGCGGAGGAAGACTTTTTATACTGCTACGGAGGAGCTAGTGAAAGAGATCTTTCGAAACGTCCTCCGCAGAACAATATAGATTTTCCTCCACAGAACGCTACAAATATTGCTCTGCAAGAGCATTTTGCTTAGAACCAGAATATAAAGTTTCCTTCACAGAAGCATACAGGCTGAAGCATGCCTACGGTTTCTAACTACCCATGGCTGCACCATTCATAGTTGTCCAGTAGCTTTTACGCTGCCGGAATTCGTGCCTATTATGCGAAGACGCGAAGACATTTTACTTCAGGGCGTTTTGTCAGATTTTGGACGGAGACGAAAAATATGACAGAAGGTCCTGGAGACGAGGTTTTACTTCAGCAACTAACTTTTCACAGGGTGGCTGCATCCTACGGTGCATCCTCAGAAACAAGATGTATCCATTCTGATTACTGCCATGACAATGAGACGATAAAATGCCAATAAACCGCAAAATTTATGTTACAGAACAGAAACAAGTCACAAAGAGTGGGGAGTGGGCCTCACCCACACTCGATCTTACAATCCACTTCCAACACCGTAACATTGTATCAAAAGTGCGGTTTGTGATGTAAAATCGCTTCAGTAACAACTAATGAAAGAAAAAGATGTTTGAGGATTTATATAGAAAAGAGAATAAACAATAGAGGGAGACAGAACAATAAAGAGAGAGCAAAAACAAATTATTAAGATAATAATCTTATGCACAGTTCATGTGAGTAATCTCTATTGATATTTGTTACTGTGATTTTTTGTTGTTGTTATATAGAGCAAGCCTACGGAGCAAAGGATCACTTTGGAACTCCTAAAGAATTTATGATCGTAAGTGATTTTTCATCTTTGCTTTGCAAGATCGTAGGTTCTGTTATATGTTCTAACAAACAAGGAAATTTATGAAGTTTTGGAATGTGACTTTTTAAGTTTTCGTCATATTGAAGTATTTTTTATGAATAACTATTGGGAGTGTCAGAAAAGAGTTTCGATGTTTGAAAATGAGAAAAGTTTGGTTTCGTTTCGAGCTATTTCATTGACAGAAATAGGTCATAGAATTTAAACCCAGTTTTTAACACTGACTCAGATTTAGAAGTTATACAATTAATTTTGCCAATTTGTAAAGTCAACGAAATCGATGGATATTTACCAACAGATTCGTGTTTAGAATCTTATACATGCATTTGGATCTAATAGAGCTGATTACACAAGTTAAAACAGTGCTGCTAGCTGTACTATCAATTACTCCAATACAAATGTATGTTTAGTTACAATTATAAAGCAGAGATGAAAACGAAAATTAAAATTCTTATACAAACATTCGTCAATATTTTGCGTATTGTTATGACAAGGGAAAGTAAATTTGAACAAAATCCATGTGTTCGTATTAGTGCAAGTATTAGCTACGACCTACCGTAGTTTACTTATGTTTGTGTTTTTGATAGAGGAATTAGTATGAGAGTAAAAAGTATGTGTGTTTTAAATAGTAAGGGAAAGTGACTGAAAACACGAGGTATCAGCGCAGAGTAAAGAGGAGTTGAAGAGAGAACTGTCAGCAGGGAACGCAATTTTTTATTTCATTTTCTTTGCACTTTCATCGTGGATGGTTTAGACATCACTGTTGTACTAGATTGCCGTAGCTTTGATTTGTTGCTGAGGAAACTGTCTGTACTACTACGGAGGATATAGCGAAAGAGATCAAAATTGAAACCTCCTCCGCAGTACGATCTAAATCTCCCTCCGCAGAAGCAAACCGGATGAGTCAAAAAAAGTTTGCACGTTTGAAGGGTTGTGAGATAAAAAATGTTTGGTTGAGATCAAAACTAAAATGTTGATTTATCGGTCAAAGGCTAACTCAGATGAGAAAATTTTGTTTGGTAAAATCACTCATCTTTAAGACCGTCTGTAAGGGGCCTGTAAGGGGTTTGTATGGAAATCGAGAATTCAGCCTTTCATTGTGGTCCATGATTTATTTGGCATTGAAATCTAGATTCAATGCTATTGTCAGTTTTGGAAATGGAATTTTAATTTCATTGGCAAGTAAATCATGGACCAGAACGGAACGTTGAGCTCTCGTTCCTATGCACGCCATTTTGAGACATTTTCTAATTTTTGGAACTGAAAGATGAACGATTTTACCAAACAAAGTTTTCACATCTAAATTGGCCCTAGACTGATAGATTAACATCTTAGTGTTGAGTATTGGCCAAATACCGGATGATTAAAAAAAAAAGAGTTCACGCGTTTAGTGGGCTGCGAAATAAAAAATATGAGGCCAATATTCGAAACTAAAATGTTAGTCTATCAGCCAAAGGCTAAATTGGATGAGAAAATTTTGTTTGGTAAAATCACTCATCTTTAAGACCTAACAACTAGAAAAATGCCTGCAAGGGGTTTGTATGGGAATCGAATATTCCATGTTCCATTCTTGTCCATGATTTATGTGGCATCGAAGTTCACAGTGCAAGTTTGAGAAATAAAATTTTAATTTCAATAGCATGTAAATTGTAGACCAGAATGGAATGAGGAATTCTTGTTCCCAAGCATGCCCCTTAAAAGCATTTTCCTAATTTCTGGGTCTAAGTGATGAACGATTTTACCAAGCAAAAGTTCCTCATCTAAGTTAGCCCTTGACTGATAGATTAACAGCTTAGTTTTGAATATCGGTCACATATTTTTTATTCGATAGCCTAATAAACGAGTAAACCTTGTTTTTCTCACCCGGCTAGTCTTTAACTACCCATGCTTTCATTTCAATATCTTATCTTTAGCATTGACTTTCAAGCTCATTTGACGACGGGCTCAAGTCCTGCTATTGTAATTTCACTTGCTCGCTTTTTTCTACTTGATCTCGTAGTTTTACCAAATCCCAGTCAGTCCTGCCAACCAATTACATTCAGTCAATTATTTTGTGAACTGGGATTTTCCCCAAAATGATAGTTTTGTTATTTGATATTCCTGAGATAGAGATAGATTGGTAGGCCACTCTCTCAAATTCGAGAACTGGAACTATCTTAGCCCGGTCTTCGACAAAGATTGGTAGGCCATTGTGCTTCCCAGAATCATGGTACCCATTATTTGTGCAAACACTGTTTTAGCGATTTTCCTTCTGAATAAACCTTAGATGTTCCAATGTCAGCTTCAAATTTTTCCTGACAGCTGACTACAACGAAATCTTCAACTTGCTCTTCCTATCCATCAAAGTCCCAATTTATTTGAGAAATTTTGCTTGGGTACTGTAACCGCTATTAGTTTCTTGGAAATATGTTGTAATTCTAAATCATTTGCTCTTTCCATAGAGCTGACCTTAATGCAACGAATTTTTGTCATTTGTTCCTTTTGTTCATATGTAGCCTCAGATAATTTTGTGGATTTCAACAGCCCTTTCACCAGCTTTGATTTAAAACTTGCAAACCTTGTATTCCTGAAACTTTGTAAAGTGTTTGATTAAAATCTAGCGCGAAGAATTACAAAATCGACAGTGTTAGACCTCAAAATAGGGTTCACTTTCTCGATTGCAGGCATTTTTAGAACAGAAGATTTAAATTCTGTGTTCGGCGTTTGAAGAAAGTTTGTAACCCTCAGGGCAGAGGATCAGTTGCAAAGTTATGAGCCATCGTCGAAAGAAATGAATTCTCACCCCCTCCCCCGAATCCAATTGCAACGTTTTTTCCGATAAAACGTCATTTTTCCGTCGAAGGGTCTAACTATGCATCTCTTTAGAGCGGTCCTAACTTTGGAAAGGGGTAGAAGGGGGATGAGAAACATCGCTTTTTCCAATGACCAATGACTCATGGACTTGCCCAAATCTCTTTCACGTCTAAGAAACCCAAAATACCAAAATACCAGTTGGTTTTCTTTAGGTGCCAATTTTTTGGGTACAAACGTGGGAGAAACTGGAGCACGTCTAAATGACATATCAAATTTCCATTTAATCATGGATTTGAAGACGGAAATATGAATGGGCCGTAATCAGGGAGCGCCGAAGGGAGGTCTCCGAGGTCACCCATCCGGAGTTTGATCTCACTCGACCGAGCTTAACTTCAGTCACCTGACGAAGACTGTTTAAGCCACTCAGCCACTCACCCCGAAAATCCAAATTGAAACAAGCCTTTATTCAGTCAACAAATTTGATAAGTTTGAATTTACAAATTTTAAGTTTAAACTGAAAAATTTCAAGTTTAATGTGGCCGACGGTAGATTGGTATGCTTTCGGACCACATACCAAATCTCGATCATTTTGACGCAAATTCTAAAGAATGATGAGAAAGTTTAAGGACATGCCTAGCAAATAGACATTCTAGCGCAGCCGACAGTGCCTTTTCAGTTTTCATGCATTTGCAAGGAAATGAAATAATCATATGAAACATTCTTAGAGATTTGATCTTATGATGCAAGTAAAGCCCTTCCTGACTCACACGAAAACCAACAGAGACATACTCCCCCTGTAACAAGGCTGAAACAAAAAAAGGTCATTGCAGTGTGCTCAGTATCAAGTCATTGGAAACTAGTTAACCTGTTTATTTTCTGTATTCTGTACCTGATTATTTCTTAGCTGTGAGATAAATCTCGGTCACTGTTTTATTTTCTACACATTGTTTCTTTTTTAGCTGTTTGCAAGGACTTTTAATTCATTTTCTATGGTTAGAAAACCAAATTCGACGGTAATTAGCCTGCGCAGCTGCGTACTGCGACTTACAAAATGAAAACTGAGTTGAATAGAAATGCAAGCAAGCTAACGTAAGTGGGAATGTATGTATCTTGGTTGGTTCAGTGTTGATAATCATTGCTACAACAGCAACGAGTGGACAGAGCAATGATCATTTAGTGTGCTCTTCTGCAAAGGATCGAAAATTGTTGGTGCTGGAGAAAACTTTTTCTGAATGGGAATAACGTGGAAGGAGTTGATATGAAGAAAGAACCCCCCACCTCCTTCCTTCTTTTACCCAATTCTGTAAAATCTCTCCCTCCCACTGAGGCATATAATTTGAATCATAAACATGGCTGCAATGTTTTGTTAAATTTGCATTGAGAATTTATGCGCATCATAGAAAGTTACTCTAAGAAAGTAAAAGCAGAATTCTTATTCATTACAAACAGCCCAGCATATCCCGCCATAATGAATTACAAAACTGCTTTTTCATAGCTTACTAAGAAATGATTCGTTGGTCGTTCGATTTTGATATTCGAGGAAATGTCTGTTTTCTTTTCTGTGACTTCGATATCAGTTATCTTGATAATTTGTGCCACCCGCATTTGAAGGTGAGAGGTCAGCACCCCCTCCTCCCCCCTGCCACTGTCTGTATCATCAGCTCCTTAGGAGGCATCTCAAACGTTCTCAAAATGATTTTTTAATTTTAGTTGACATACAATTGATAGAAACATAGATAAAGAAATATAAGGATATTTAAAACAACTAAAGCCAAAGGAATCTTCATTCAAAGAGAATCGCATTCGACTGCTTCATCTCACGTGAAAACATTGTGCAACAGTGTAACCACTGGTCTACTCTATCACAAAGCTTTTTTGATACATCAGTATAAAAAGATAATGAATGTTTATGTTAGAGTACTGTTTGTCTCTCAATTTAGATCTCACCAGTGTGAAATGGAATTTGCTTATTTGCCGATGAAGAGATAGAAGATGGATATGTGTTTGCTTTGGTAAGAACTTTGAAATCATTTCTAACTTTTTATTCATTGAAAATTTGCAAGAATTTGTTGATAGTCGCTCATACACGAAGTTTTCGTAAGAAGTACCAAAGGTTCCTCATGAGAAACTCCAACTCACAGTTTCACTTAGCTTTTTTGAACAAACACCGCACGCGCTCCGCCACAGCAATGTTATGTTTGCATCGGAACTAACAAAATGATAAAATTTGTATTCTACCTATTACTAACTCGTTGGAAACTTGAGGGGCACGACACATCAAAGGCACTTTTTCCTTAAGAAAAAAGGGGCATTTTCTAAAAATAGATAGGGCACTTCTTTGCTTATTGCAAAATCGTGGGAGCATGTGGCCCCAGTACCCCCTGGTTCCTATGTCTATGGTGGAGGGGGGGGGCATGAAATACTTTTCTCAAGAAAATGACTGCCGAAGACAAATTATTGGGATGTTGTGGAGGAGCATGGCTAAAACAAAGAAAGTCAGCTTCTCTTCCCGAATCCACAATCCACATCACTAGGCAACAGGATCAACAGACACTTATTTTTACCAGAAGCTTGGGGGCTCTTAAGTTTTGTAGTACGGTTTCTTACGTTTGTGCCCCATCCTTAAAGAGCCATTCTCACCCAGGATTCTTTGCAGGCATGCTGCAATTGCAGACCAAAATGAAATCAAACTGAACTTAACTGATAGAAAATTAGTCAACTCAAATCAAACTGTTCTTATCAACTGAAATACTACGGCATGGATCCATATTCTTTACTTAGGGTAAATTTGCTTTTCAGGCTGTCTTAAAGTGCAGCATGCCCGCAAAGGACTCTGGGTGATGACGGATCTTCAATAGAAAATGTTTCTTGCAAGGTTTCTTTATTATCATAAAATTCAAGTTCACTGTTTATTACAATTTACTGAGGACTACAAATACAGTGCAACTCATACATATTTCTGGTTGTTGTTGCAAGCAACCTCGTCCCCAGGGCCTTTTGTCATGCAACAAAATTTGATAATGCTCGTTATCCTATTGTCAATGTCAGGTCAATTTTCTGGCGAACGTCATTTTCCATATGTTGAAACTAAAAGCTTGCCTATTTGTTTTTGTTTATACAGATGGTTACAGCTATTTGTTTGTGCATTTAACTGCTGCCATATCGTTGACTTAACACCTTTTGGCTTGAAAAGAACTCGTTTCAGCAAATGCCAGCTCATATTATCAATTGATTGATAATAATCAATATTTGTATTCAGGCATTTGGCTCATTACCGCCGGCAGGGTCAGGGTAGGCAAAGGCAAATTTTGCAAACAAAATATTTAGGTGTCAGAAGAGACAAAAACGATTTGCCATGCTGAAGGTCAGGAGAACAGACTCCACACCTCTGTCTGGTCTGAGTACAATCAATCAAATGAAAATGAAATAGAGAGAACATTGTTAGCCGTGAAGAAGGTGTCAAGTTTATTCACCCTTAGGGGGCAATAATTGCAGGAGGTTTGGTATATGATATAGCTGCCTCTGAGAGTCAAGAGAGATCGGGCAATGTTTTCAAATATAATATTGCCCAATAATAAAGGTTCAACGATCTATTTCCTATAAAATTCATGCTTTTAACTTTGAAAAGTTTCTTAGTACTTCTCAGACATAGTACTAGAGTTTCTTAAAATTTTGGCAATCTTAGTGCTAGTTTCTTATACACCAGTTTCTTAGAATTCGATCAACAGCAATCCCCCCGATTGCATTAACCAAAACCGGTTTATAAACACACAAACCACTCTGTCTGTAGCTGCGGCAAAATCTGAAAAAGATGAAGCCAGATCCGTACATAATGTTGCCACAAACATCGTAAAATGTTTTTGATTTGACGACTCAAATAATTTTCGTATAAGTTGCCTGACCTCACTCATCCAAGGTCATCAAATTTGAAAGAAAAGTTAAACCTGGGTTTATTTTCATAAATTTGAAATTCGATGCCTTGCTCAATTGTCCTGTTTCTCTCACAGAAGGAGCGACCTTTGGAACAGTTGGAAGATCGCAACAGAAGTCTGTAATATTTGATTCAAGTCTGCAATGGAGTGCAAAGCAATTTTCTTTTTGGGTTTGGTGATACTTCAGGGTAAGTAAATTTAGAGTTTTGTTAGGATTATTCCATTTAACTTTCTGTGAAAACGGTTTGCAACACAGCCTTCCTGCAAGGTTCCTGCTAGCATCAAGACAGTAAACCGTTCCATATCTTGCATCCTAAGCTCTGCAACACTGCACTCCACTGCACTTCAGCATTTTTACATTTTTACAGTAAAACAACAAGAGCTGTGTGCTTTCTAAAAAGGAAAAAAGCCTCTTGCCGCTCTCGCCGCCTCTCACTCGCAGGGTGATTGACGCGTGAAAAGGAGAGGGCATCTTTGGCTCATGTCTCATGACTGTAACGGATCTGGGTTTGTGTTTGTAGGTAGCTAAGTAAACGAACGCACTTGAATCCTTCAAAATTTCGAGTGTCTCGACTTCCGATAAGAATAATAAATGCGGTATTTCTCTGCAGACGTGCTGACGAGGCCCTATGCGGGTACTGTACGTATGCTGTTTGATCTGTTGGACACCACGATTCTTTTCTTCCACTTTCTGTTCGTTTTTTCTGGAAAATTTCTTGGTGTGTTTTTAGGGTGTAGCCTGTAGCCCAGATATTGCTTCTTTATTCAGTCCCCACATAAGTGTACCGGAAGATAAAATCTTTGGGGGTGGGCTGCTCAATGAAAAGTCTAATGGAGATTGGAGATATGCGTTTTGCCAAAATTAACTCAAAATTATCAGATTTTGAGTACTCAGAGTTTCTTACGAGTTTCTTAAACGTTTCATAACAATCTTCAAGTCCACTGCCTGTGCACCAAGGACTTTTAAAAAACCAGGTTTTTGAAGCCCTTCCAATGTTTAGACTACTGTATAATCAAGTAGAAACAGGTGGAAACAAATAAATTAAAAATATGTTAAGGATTCCTTTTATCACAATAAGTAGTTTCTTAAGTAATATTCACTAGAGTTTCTTGATTTTTTGGTGATCTGAGAGCTGAGTTTCTTATGAGCAATTCCTTATGAAAAAATATGTGTATTGGTCCAAATCATTAGTTTCTTACGAAAAGATACGTGCATTCTACGATGCATATCAACCCATTGTTGTTTTCAAGTATAAATTCATGAAATTTTAAAGCAAAATTTCGGAAGCTAAGGTATTAGGTAAACTTCCTCTGATGCCACAGAACACTGTGTGGACAAGTTTAGGATTTCCTGCAGAAAGATATGCTTGAAAGATACGGAAGGTCTGCTTTTCACAATTTTATCGGGGCCAGTCAGTTACGACCATACAGATACATCCTTTAGCAAGGGCAGATTTTGTAATACAATAGCATCAGTCGCTTTGGTTCACACCTCAATTCAAAGCGATTAGCGAATGCAGACAAAAGAAATTCTCTCAAGCAGAAATTGAAAACAAACGAAGACGCAAAGTTGCCCTGAAACCAGTACGGCGAACTCTCGTTTGGTGCGGGCGAAGGGAGGTTTTTAAGAGATGTAATTTGCTCATAATGAAAGAAGAAGGGTAAATCTAAAGTTCTGTCTGGGGCATTTTGTTTATTTGACTCAAAAACCGAGCAGAGGTCATTACAATTTTAGCACACTTATTGCTCAGATATACGCAGTCACTGCTCAGCTCCTGAATCAAGTAAACAAAATGCCCAAGACAGAACTTTAGATTTACCCTTCTTCTTTCATTATGAGCACATTACATCTCTTAAAAACCTCCCCTCGCCCGCACCAAACTAGAGTTTGCCGTACTGGTTTCAGGGCAACTTTGCGTCTTCGTTTGTTTTGAATTTCTGCTTGAGAGAATTTCTTTTGTCTGCATTCACTAATCGCTTTGAATTGAGGTGTGAACCAAAGCTACTGATGCTATTGTATTACAAAATCTGCCCTTGTTACATCCTTTAATTTATTTGCTGGCTTCTGCAGAAGTAAAATTATGAACGGATATAACACTGATATATTTCACTGTGCTGAATTGAATTTACCTCAAACTGATGTGGAATAACATGTTTGTTAAAAACCTGTGGAATAACAAGAACCTCTATCGTTCTTCTTCCTTAAACTTCTTTAGACTAATCAAAGACAAGGAAATTTCATAAAATATTTGCCTCTTGCCCAGCCCTTAATTTTTACACCGGGTAGACAAGAAAAATTTGAGACGTTTTAGTTGAAATTTCCCATTGAATTGAATTCATTTTCTGACGGCAAATCTTGGCAACTATAACACAGAGGACTAAGGTAAAAGAGTGACCAAGAGCAAAAAGTTTTTATTTTCAGCAACAATTATTTCCTGGTTTCCTTGTGAAAATACTCGATCGAATTACGAATCTCTACATCCATCAAGCAAAATCGCAGATATATCACAATGGACTAAGGTACGAACATGACCAATGGCAAACACAGGGACAAAGAGAGACGATGTTGTTTTTAGCAACAATTATTTCGAAAGAAAATGTTTGTTGCTAGCAACATTTAATTCTTTGTTTCCCTGTGGTATTTAGGCATTTAGGCCTCTTGTGGACCTTCGTCCGTCGAAGTAAGAGAGTCACAAAGAGTGGCTTCTCTCCTTCTCAAGACAACTCTGCATTTCTTCCTTTTTAGCCTGCGTGTAGCCTCAGCTCGAGGAGGAATCTTCTTACCTTAACAGCTCAAAAAGTTTATGAAGGCAGAGCTCAGAACCTAACCAAAAGGACAACTAAGTTCTTTCCTTTACTCTAAGACTGCGTTCACACGATGCCGGCTTTTGCAGGATTTGATGCCAAAGAATAGTACCTACACCTTCAGAATAGACCTGTCTCGATCCAAAAGTGTCGAAAAATGTTCTGTTTTCATCTTTGTTGAGTGTTTAAACGATGCTGTTTCAAATTTATGCCGGTTACAGTTCCGTTTTCAAAATCTACCGTTTTCAAAATCTGCCGGCAAAAAATGTGCCGTTTTCGTGTGAACGGGAGGCCTATCCGTCACAATTTTCATCGTTTTCAAAATGTGCCGGCATCGTGTGAACGCAGTCTAAGAGCAAAATCTCGCCCCTCTGCTACTGCGTTTCATAGCTCTGTGCCATGGTTTTGTTCTGCTATTTTCATCAGCTGAGCAAAGATCTCATTTTAATAGCACGTTTAAGCCACTGTAACTAAACCTATATGACTCATGAATGGAATTAATGTCTTCAAAACCACATGGAATCGAGGAACTATGCTTTCGGACAGGTCTAGACAACCCTCAAAATGCCCCTTGTCATCTTAAGTTCAATTTTGATGACTGGAGGTTGAGTTTTGATGAAGGTGACCTCAGTGAAAATGACCTTGTTTGAGTTTTTAGATCATGAAAATTTAACTTTAATCGATGGGTGATCAATTTCCAAGATGTTCCTCGATAGCTGACATCAACATAGATACCTCATTTGTTGATATTGGTTCTTTGTGTGTTGAAATCTTTGGAAAGTACGTTCAAATCAGTGCCCTGGGGATGCGGGGGGATACATGACTTGCGGCTGGACAGGGGTCTGCCGCCTAGTTTAGGGAAAGCTACTTTCTCCTAATCAGCGACAGTTGCCGTCATTCCCACTTCTATGATGAATTTTGGCGGACTTTTATGATGAAACTACCCATTTTTAACAATTTTTTGCCAATTTCTGGAAAACCTACCCATGTTTAAGGAAAATCTGCCGAAAAAGGGACTCTTGTTTAGAGAATTTTGGGCCCAAAAACCCACCCATATGGGCGGCACATACCCGTACCCACAACATGTTATGTTACCCCCCCCCCCTCCGGGAATCAATGTCAATTCAAAACCAGAGCTTTGACGTTTTGGCTTTGAAAATTTTTTTATGCACAGCGAATGAATCAACAAAAGCCTTGGTAAGATTTGAACAAAACTCACTTTATGCCTGTTCTTTTTGCTAGAAGTCACACATTGTGCCGTTTTTCGCTTTTCTTAGACCACGTTCACACGATGCCGGTACATTTTAAAAACGATGCAAAATGTGACGGTTGCAAAATTTGAGCTAGCGTTCACACGATGCCGGAACAATTTGAAAACGGTAGGGAACTTGATGGTAAAAAGCTCGTTGCAAGACTTTGATGCCAAGGAAATGTACGAACGCCCTAATAACCGCTCATTTTCGTTGCAAAAGCGTCGGAAAATGTTTTGTTTTCATCATTTTCGAGTCTTCACACGATGCCGTTTCCAAAATATCTCGAAAAGAATACCGTTTTCAAAATCTGCAAGGAAAGAGTGTGCCGTTTTCTTGGGAACAAGAAGCCTATCCGTCATATTTTTCGCCGTTTTCAAATTGTTCCGGCATCGTGTGAACGCAATCTTAGAGTTTGCTTTGGCCGGAACGCCTCACTCCCTGTGGTGACAAAACTGTTACATCGTTACATCGTCGATTTCCTTTTCTTGTCTTAAACTGAATAAATCAGTGTCTTTGTTAATTACTTGTAACATTTCTCGATAAGTCTTTGGTTTTATCTTCCAGAGGATTTTTGTATCAGGATTTTTATTAAGTCTTTAAAATAGCCCAAAAGCCCTGAAGCGTTTCGTTTCGTTCATACATGATCAACACTTCTAGGCTTCTAGTGGGCTTCTAGTGTTGTCTTTCCGCGACATGCAGTGTTCTCCTGTCGTAGCAATATTGCTTTAGCGACCCAGGTTATAGATAAACAGTGCTTTACTTGGGACGGATGGAACTCGGCGAAGTTTCCGAAGTTTCCATTACTGTTAGCAAGAAGACGTTAGTCAAGAAGACGCCAACACAATTCTTTTGTCAGATACAAAGCGAAATCAATTTCAAAACTTTTTCAAGTCTCGAGAGACTTCGCGTACGTTCTATTTCTGATATTGACAACCTGAAAAGAGTACTTTTGAAGGGCGCCCCTCAGTGAAAAGAACGTTGAAAAGGGAAGCTAAATACTGTGTGAACATATTCATAGGCGGTGGATATACGAGGGTGCAAGAAACACCTGAAAGGTTTGGATGCTCCAAAAAACTTAGAATGCGTTTTTAAAGACGTCCGCCTCTTGCTGTTAAAACAGCCTATTGTTTCTTCAGCAGTAAGTGAAGTTCCATTGCTCCTTCATGTACCATCTATTTTGGAATTGCAGCCAGTTGCGAACCCACGTAAGGGCATGAGGGGGTAATTACGCCCCATCCCCCACTCCCAAAAGTTGAGCAAAATTTTTTAACGAAAGCTGTATTGAACATTTATGGGTACAGTCATGGGTGGCTAGACACCTCAGTTGTGATTGATTGCCACAGTTTTATGCTTTTGGGGAGGAAACATTGATTATCTGCGACGAAGGGAGCAGGAAAGAGATTCAAAACCTCGTCTGCAGAACGACGTGAATTTTCCTCAGGAGCATATAAGCTGAAACATAACTGTGGTTCTCACTACCCATGGCATAGACAGTTTAAAGATGTCGGACGTTTTTACATTCTCAATATTTTTTGTATAGTTATACCACTGCTTTCAGGCTGCTTGCCACTGTTTTTAAGGGAGGGGGGGGGGGGGTGGATTAGAAGGGCATCTATCTGCAATTTAGTGGTTACGGACAATTCAAAAATCCAAAAGACGAATCTGATGCTGCATTCCTTTCAACTTGCATCATGAAATAACTCTCCTTGTATTTATCTCCTTTAGGTATACAATACTGCAACTCATTAACTTATCGCACATACTGGTTCTGCGAACATTCTGGCCCTCATGTCTTAAAATGTAGTGGAAGTCAAGAACAGTTCATCAACGTAACAAATGCAATGTATGGCCGTTTGCGAACTGATATCTGTAGCAGTGGATCAAATGTAACTAACTGTCAGTCACCGTTGTCTACTCGGGTTGTCGCTCGCCAATGTCATGGATTGAATACATGCAAAGTTGAAGCAACGAATGCTTTTTTCGGAGATCCATGTGTCACTGTTCAGAAATATTTGAAAGTGAGATTCAGCTGTTTGCATGGTAAGTTGCTTGCGTATTTTTTATTTACTACAGGCGTGTCTAAAAAATATTGAGCCTCGTTTATGAGGCTGCTGTAGGGGATCTGTAGCTTCAATACACCACTTCAATTAACAGCCTCGTTTTGGAAATCATTCAAAATTCGTTCATATGAAATTTTAGAGGTCAAATTCGGATTTAGCATCCAAACTTTAGGCCCCGTTTACACTATACCGGATAGCTATCGTCGCGCCGCGATTTCCTTATCGGATAGGGGGTCCCGTTTACATCATGCCACAGCTATCCGGTACGAAATGCTCCTCAAATCGGAGCGAAAATCACTTCGCTTCGTAGGTGATATGAAAGTCACTCCGGCATGGTTGTGGCATGATGTAAATGGTGCTATCCGATACATTTCGCACCAGAACCTCGATTTGAAGACGAGAACCTAACTTGGCACCTAATTTCAATCACAAAAATTTTCAAAATGGATCCGTCTTTGATGATGCAAACGTTCTTGTGTATGCTACAAAGCTTTTATGGTGTCCTGCAGCTGAATTGGTTCCGATTTCAATTGCTGTGCCATCATTTTATGTTGCAAAAAAGGAAGATCAGAAGAAGAATTATGTCTACAACTACGAGCAAAATTTTAAAGAAGAAGAAAAAGGACAGGCTCCCTCGAAGATTTTGGAAACGACCCGGTAGATGTGCAGGTTGGTGGGATAACATGCAAAGTGGACTTGCATTATCCGAAGAGTGGAGAGAAAACATTCGGATGTCTGAGCAAACTTTCAATAAACTGTGTGTATTACTGAGACCATTTATTGAAAAAGAAACAACACGATTTAGGGATCCAGTATCTGTTGAAACACAAATAGCAGCAACCCTCTACTACTTGTCGGATGGAGGGCGAATGAGAAAGACAGCAAATGCTTTTGGGCTTGCAACACCTACTATATCTTGCATTGTTCGACGGGTAACACAAGCGATTTCTAAAGAGCTCTCCAATTTTTATATCAAGGCACCAGATACTGAAAAGGAAGTTGAAGAGGCTGTGCAAGGATTCCTTCAGAATCATGGTTTCCCGCAGTGCATAGGGGCAGTGGATGGGACACATGTTCCTATAACTAAACCAAAAGAAAATGCAACTGACTTTATAAACAGAAAGGGTTTCTTTAGCTTGAATGTTCAAGCATGTGTTGATTACAAGTACATGTTCTTTGACACTGTCATAAAATGGCCTGGCAGTGTGCATGATTCAAGGGTATTTGGTAACTCAAGTATAAACCAAAAGCTAAGAGATGGTGTGATTCCAAAATGTCCCAAAGTTATAGTGGATGATGAAGATCCAGTGCCCATTTGTATCTTAGGTGATCCTGCTTACCCCTTGCTTCCATATTTAATGAAAGAATTTGCCAAGGGAGGAAACACAGAGAGTGAGCAGTTCTTTGGGTACCGATTGTCTTCAGCGCGGATGGTTGTTGAATGTGCATTTGGACGCCTTAAATCACGTTTTGGGATCCTTCGGAAATCAATAGATTTGGAGCTTCCCAATGCGATTCATGCCATTCAGGCATGCTTCTTTCTTCACAACTTTTGTGAAGCAAATTGTGAAAAGCCATTTGATAGACAAACCTTGGGTGACACAACACGTGATGAGGAAATAAGAAATCCTGCAATGCAACCTGTTCAAGAAATTCACAACAATGAAAGAGGTGGCAAAAAATACAGAAGAATTTTCATGAAGTACTTTGAATAAACTAAGAACAGAAAGCATAATCATAATCGTAAATGGAAACACTAGGGGGTAAATATAATCAACTTCACTGACTCCCTTACAAAGTTGCATAGCACCATTTTCTGAAAGAATTTTCAGATTACTAGGTGAGTAAACGAGTATTAGTGTATGGCAAAGCTATCATGTCATGTCAACTCAGATAAAAATCCACACTATCGGTGCACAAAGCTCTTTATAAGAAACTCAGCTCTCTTCCCATGGAAATCAAATTTCAAAACTGAGACATGATTATTTAAGAAACTATTCCATTAGAAATGGAAATCCATTGAAATATTTTCAATCTATTTTCACTTGTTCCTTGTATTGTATTGCTTGGAGGGTACCTAAGAACTGTCCAAAAGTGACAGGGCTTCGCAAATCTCTCTGGTGAAATTTTGTCAGGGAAAAGGAGACCAAAATTTCAATGTGACAGATTTTCAATACAGCTTCATTTAAAAACATATGGAAGATCCTTGATTAACTTTGCTAAATATTCAGCCATTTTTCATTAAAACAAACTCAATCAGGCTGTTTCACTGCCAAAGCTGTGTATGCAGCCTGCTTCATAATGTTTTACACTTTAAAAGCTATTTTCAACCAGTTTTCTGTATCAGCAGGCTGAATTGCTACCAAATTTGAAGATGGATCTTATTTTTGTTTAATACAATTTGAGATAAAGCAGTGACTGACAGTGAGAGATGTGATGTAACTTTTTTTGTTCACCTGGCATAGCTTGCAAATACATAAATATACAAAGGGAACTTTTGGTTTCATCCTTCACTGTTTCCTTTGTAGGTTTGTCTTTCATTTGAAGTACAGTAAATCCACATAAAGGATGTATGTGCAGTTAGAATCATTAATAAATGCTTCCATATAAAGGTGATTCTAGTAAGCTACAACATCCACGAAACGATCAGCTTTCTTGACTTGATAATAGTTTTCATTGCCTGCTGCTCAAAAATTGGCAATTACACTCTGTTGTTACACTTTAAACATGTTACTGTATGTTGTATTATTGTCATATTGTGCTTCTCAAGTTTGCAAAACCTGCATCCTTGGCAAGTAGCCTATGATTGAAAATCTTGTGCATGATGCGTTACTTTGTTGTGTTAATTTGATCATTGGTATGAAAAGATTTTTAGTTCTGTTATTCAAATTGTTAAATGAATGTTAATCAAGCATGGGTATCACTGTTTATATCTACAGTTCTAAATATGTTTCTCCTTGTTCAGCATCTGCAGCTGCTGGTCTTTGATTTTGAGAATGCTGATGAAAGGGTTGCATCCTGAAAGATTCTGGGTAACCCTTGTAATTTGGTTGCATGTTGCACATTCCATTACCTGATGGTGCATGGTATCTTCGTGGCAAGAGCTGTTGCATCTGGGCTTGTTGCTGCATTTGAGCTTGAAACATAGCAGACATCATTTGAAAACAACCAGTCATTGCACTGGCAACATCTTCCATGGTCTTTGCTGTCTTACTAACATGCTCCATAAATGCTTTATCTGCTGCCTCATCTCTCTCGCACATTTTTCTTTTCAGTGTCAAATCGTCTTTCATGCAGCTCAGCTGTTGCTGTTCTAAGCCAAGTTTGTGTGACATTTTCCTCTCTTTTTGGTCCTTCAGAAATTTTGCAATCTTCTCTCTTCGATCCGTATTCACTTCCTGACCAGAATTTTCCTTGTCTTCTTGTGCTCCATCATCATGACTGTCACCATTTTCACTGAGACTGCCAGCACCACTGTTGCTCCAAATACTGGTATCAGTAGAAGTTTTTGCTTCTTCTGGCTCATCTAAGTTAGATGAAATGTTGTTTGAATCAATTCCTCCTGATGGGGATAAAGAGAAAAGATTGTTGTAAGAATTCCAAAGGTGCAAAATATGTTGATTCTAATAAGGGATATCTTTTGGGTCAGATGAGATTATAAATCACATAACTGAGAAAAATAATGTTGATGGTACACCATAACACACCAATGTAGCTTTCAACAGCTTAGAAATGTTCACATTTTTCACCATGAGTGAATCTGAATTATATTATTTCATGCAAGGAACAAGGGCAGTGAAAAGTTTGCTAGATTGCTTTCTTAACCATTTCAAGATAATATAATCCACAAGAGTAAAGATGGATAGACTGGGGGTAAAGTGGATACAGGAGAATGTGAACAAATTGTGCCAAATCACATCACTTCAGGATCTCATCCTCATTTTGATTCAATAATCTACATTACAGTACAAGGCTGCAAAAAGAAACCATTTTTTCCTAACAGCCTGTAAAAACTTTGTTGTTTTAGCTTAAATTGTTATGGTTTAGTTTCTGTGAAAACTCATTAAAGTTTCTTAAAAACTGAGATGTTTCTTATTTGAGGGTATCATTTCTAAAAAACAGCCTGACATGTCTTTAAAAGTGGTTTCTATTTTGCAGGTTCTTACTGTATATATTGGGGGGGGGGGGTGGGGTGTTTGTCTTCTTTTTTGGTCTGTTTTGTTCTGTATTGTTTTTCCACTTCAAGTCGTTCAGGATTTTCCGCAAATGATAATTCACCTTCAAAAACAAATCAAATGTTTAGTCCATGTGAAGACTGATTCCTTACCTTCTATACTGTTCGTGGAGGGTGATCCCTCCCAGATCTCAGAGCACAGATCGTAAAATGTCATCACGATGCGTCCACCACCGCTCCTTCGGCCTACGTCGACAGCCTTCTTGTACTTTGTTCGTATGCTCTTCACCTTCGCTGATATTCGTTCTTTAGTTATGTTTTGGACACAAAGTGCCCTTGGAAAATCAATTTCCATCGCCTCCGTTTCAGCTCTTGGGTATCTTTCAATGAACAATTCTCGAATCTTTTCGTATTTGGCTCTAATCCCTTCCCAGTGGAGACCTTCAAAACGACAAGTTGCTGCATACACTTTGATACATTCGAGAAGTAACTCGATTTCACCATCTGTCCAAGAAAAATTGTCTTCCTTTGCTTTACTGCTAGTTGGGGGAACCTCCATCTTGCTTGAGATATTTATATCACGGTACAAAAGTAGTGATAATTCTGTTCCTTAGCTCGTTGATCGAAGGCCAGGCAAGCTGCATTCATGAAATGGTTTTGGCGCCAATCAAGAATCCGCGTAATTTTCTGCGGGGTCTGCGGGCACTTCCTGGGGCTATCCGATATGGTGTAAACAGTAGCCCTATCCGACAGAGGGCATTCCGCGACGCGACGCGACGATAGCTATCCGATATAGTGTAAACGGGGCCTTAGTCTAACTGTGAGTTTATAAGGGATTTGACCGTGAAAATGACTTTGGGTGTAAAGTTTCACCCCGAACGATTTTTCGCGGTCAAATTCCTTATAAATCTTTGAACCTTACATTGTCATAAAATCAACATCACAGTTGTTAGCAGTTTAAAGACAAGTTTAACTAGATTTAAGTTTGGGTCCCAAGTCTGAATCTGGGCTTGAAATTTCCATACGAGGCTGCTTAATTGAAGTGGTGTATTCTTTCATTCGCTATCCAATTGCATAAGATCATGGGCATTGGGAAGGTAAAAATTTAGGCCCAAAACATTCTAATCAAAGGATAGGGCTCAAATCTTTCAAATATGTGAAAAGGTGGGTGTAAAATTGTATCATATTTTCCATAAATTGACTAACGAGGCCCCCAAAGGGGGGGGGGTCGCTGGAGCCCTGGAGCCCATCATTTTGAAAGCTTGGAGCCCTGGAGCCCAGACATGTCCCATGGCAGTTTCTTGAATTTTAAGAAATAGAGCCCCTGGAGCCCAGAAGAGCATGCAATGGAGCCCTGGAGCACAGCAATTTTGTCTTTGGGAGCCCGGAGCCCATTAAAAAAGCCCTGGAGACTCGGAGCCCGAAATCACTTAGGGGGCCTCACTAACTTGATAGGAAATTTGGGTAATTTGCTGTATATCTGCCGTGGCAATTTTTTGATATCTTGATTATTTTCAAAATGACAGTAGTTTGATTCTTCTTCCTCTTCTATGTTTCATCCACTGAGCGTGGGTTGGATGACACAGCCTTCCACCTACGTCTATTCTGTGCAGTTCTTACAACATCAGGATAATTGAGAGCAGTCCATTTGACAATATTATCCACCCATGATGCTATAGGCCTTCCCCCCTCTCTCTCTTTCCATTAATATTTCCCTCTATCAGAACAGTGGCGTAACTGAGCAACTAGGGGCCCTTAGTAATTTAGCTACGCAGGGGCCCCTTGAGGCGGCAGATAGATCAACAAAAGTTTTCCAAATTTTCAACATCAAAACGGTGTTTTTATCGGCAAAATCAACTGGAGCTTAGCACATCAAAACCTTCATAACCCGTGTCTATGGAAGTATTTTAATGAAAGCACGTTTGCACAAGAATCATATTGGGGACAGTGGCTGAAACTGAATGATTGCGAAGCGAGCTACACTTGGGGTAGCCCATCGTGAAAAATTTTTGAACCATGCTCTTTAGAATATCAGAAAACGCATCTTTCGTTGAGTTTTCATAATCGAATTCAGAAAAAGGATAATAGTCAACGACCAGAAGCGCCGGGAAGGGGGGGCAAGGGGGGGGGCGGTCGCCCCTCCAATGTTCTCCAGGACCACTTTTCTAATTCTTCTAATTCCGGCGTAAAAATTGTGGGGGGGGGGTATGGCCGATGATCTTGGCAATTACAATGTGTATGAGTATAGGTTTCTACAATCTTGCCATTTCAATTCCATTCTCCCACGATCTGTACAGCATTTCTCGTGCCGAAGCACCCAGATCCATGTTCTACCAACGCTCCACGTTTTGTATATGTCATCAAGATAGCTTCTTGAGGACTGAAGTCAAAATCTTTTTCACGAACGAGGAAAAAGAATTTTGGTAGTTGGGTATAGATAACGAAGTGCATGTTAAGAATCTTTCGGCGAAATGCTGGAAGGTTGCTGGGAGACTTGAGTTAAAGCCATAGCATAAGTTGGCTTTTGAAAACTTTTCAAGACAAACTATTATTGAATTGTCCAAGACTTACAGTTTTTGAGGCCATGGAAATTGTATTGTGAGCTTGTGAGAACCGTTCTAGGACAAAGTAGAGTGTGTTTGCGCAAAAATTTTCATGTGGATATGATTCATTGAAAATAGTTTAAAAATTGTGAAAGTTTCCGTTTTGGTCTTGCTAAAGATGACATTCAGGATAGGCATTCTTAGCCAAAGAATACCATGTTTAAAAATTTTACCGGAGATGCTAACTTAAATGACAGTTGCAAAGTGATCAACAATTCCAATGCAGCACAGGCTAAAATGTGATCGGTAGAAGTGTTCTAAGCCAAAGTAAAGAGCGTATCCACAAAACTTTTCCTGGGGGCTTCGCCCCTAGACCCCCTCAATGTCTCCTTGACTTTGAATTTTCCACTTAACCCGATGCCTTTTTTTCACAAACCATATATACTTCATATTTCTGAATCTGAGAGTACATGATAACTCTTTTGACAATTCCATTACCGAGTGGCGCATATTAGATTGGTCCCAGAAATTTTTGGGGATCCAAAGGTTGGACGCTCGGTCCCCGGTTGAACGTCATTTTCTATTTGTGGTACCCTACTCGTGTTATTTAACAGACTCATTCATCTTAAGGTCAATCCATAAAAGGGGCGTTGGTCGCATTTACAGCCAAAGTAGAGGGCGCGGTCCAAGAGAAAATTTTCTGGGGCTCTGCCCCAGACCCCATTCTTTTTCGCCCCTCCAATAAAAAATCCTGGCGGCGCCACTGTCAACGACATGCTTCCTAAGGAAACATTCAAATGTTAAGTTCGGGTATGAAACGAATCTTGGTAAAGCCATCCTCTAAAACGTTCATACTCGCTAGAAGGTAGCAAGGCATTTTTGAAAAATTTGCAATTTACGCTACTTACATCAAACTAAACTTGCAGTTAGTTTAATTCACTGCGGTGTTCAATTCACTAGAAGTCTTTGGATCTTTTTGGAGTGGCGCTAAAGAATTCAGTGTGAATTAACACGACATGCTGTTTCGCCAAAGTTACATCAGTACATTACTGAAAATCGCAAGGGGCCCCTAAAGCTCGGGGGCCCTTAGGAGTTGCTCTAACCCCAACCACCGTACGTTACGCCACTGTATCAGAATTCGCTGTATGTTGTCTCTTCGGACCAGCTGTCCAAAAAATTGCAGTCTTCATTAGCTGCCTGTTCGCATTGGCACTTCTCAGCACTTCTTTATTTGATTATTTTTGTAAAAATTCATCGATATAGCTTCAGTTGTTTCGTTCTCTACTTAGCTGCATAGAATAAGTATCAACTTGGAGTTAACAACTTAGTGTGAGTCAGTCGGCAAGTGGTTGCGGCACGAGAAAAGCAAAATAAAATTGTTGCTTCAAAATAGTTGTAAGTAAGGGTGCTGGCGTATAACAACTGAAGATAGACTTATTAACACTGTCAATGAATAATCCAAAGCTACTTTTGATATTTGCACGTTTTCTATTCAATTATATGAAAAACCAATTGTTTACATTGTTGGGAATCATTTAAATCCGACCGAAATCACTAATTTCAGGTCACCGCATGATTGAAGGGGGGGGGGGGGGCTCTCTCCTCGATTAGTTTACCTATCAGTGTCAGTAGGGCAAGTGGTTGCCGATAGACGATTGCGCTAAAGATGGCGGCAAGGAATTCTTTACCGATATGCACTACGTTCTTTTGTCGAATTCCTATAGGATTGTTACGGAATCGTAATTAGAATGCAAGGCATCTTGGTAAAAAATTCCTTGCCGCCATCTTTAGCGCAATCGTCTATTTACGGCATGAGAAAAGCAAAATGAAATTGTTGCTTCAAAAGAGCTGGTTCTCAAAAATTTGAATAAATATTGAAAGTAAGGGTGCTGGCGTATAACAACTGAAGATAGACTTATTAACACTGTCAATGAATAATCCAAAGCTACTTTTGATATTTGCACGTTTTCTATTCAATTATATGAAAAACCAATTGTTTACATTGTTTGGAATCTTTTAAATCCGACCGAAATCACTAATTTCAGGTCACCGCAGGATTGAAGGGGGGGGGGGGGCTCTCTCCTCCATTAGTTTACCCATCGAGAGAGCTCCTCCTATAAGTAATTCCCTCCATACAATTTATCTTGTTTCTTTGTATTTGTTACTGTCATATTATTGAAAAATAATAATATTAATTTTCCGTATTAATTTTCTATAATATTGTCTTATTTCCCTGTTGTTTAGTTATTTGTTAGTTATTTCTAGTTATTTATAAGTTATCATTTGTTAGTTATATAAATTTAGTTATTCATATATACATTTTTTGTACTGGAATTTAAATGTATGAAAACTGAAACTGAAAAAACTGGCGTTGTATTTGAATCTCTTCAGGATTTAAAGCAAAGTTGATTTTGTTGTGTTATAAAATAAACATCAGTATCAGCGCATTATAAAATGAAAAAGAAATTCAATACATTCATCTCATTCCTTTATTTTATCTGTTACAGGTGATACTTACCCTGAAATTGAAAAGCTGCAAGATGGATATGTGTATTCAAACCAAGTGCCAAACCAAGCGGTATTGCATATGTACTCAAAAAGTTCTGATTTGGCGGTAGGCCCATATTACTTCACGATATACAAGATAACGGAAATTGCATCAAATGCTCAATACAACAAGACAATTTACCAGGACGCTTTAAATTTCTTGCAGACACAGATCAAGTCGCCAACGATAGCCCAAGGTGCTGTTTGCAAGCCTAATTTAAACGATCCAGCTAGCAAATTTTGTGTTCATACCGACTTAGGGTACATATTTACATCAGCAACTTTCATACCCGGAATGTATCCTGGGAAAGCATACGAACTCGGTATCGTTGTGAGAGATCATTCCTCGATCGTGCCAGTCGTGCGGAAAACCACGCAAAGAATCAGCGTTGTGCCTGCGTGTTTTCCCATGACAGAGTTTTACAAGAGTGTCAAAACATCGTGTCCACACGATGCTCAAAAGGCCACGTTTCCTCCGGGTTACTCATGGTCAAACTTATACTACACGAAGATTCTTATGCATGTTGTGCCCCCTATGGTTATAGGAAGAGTTTATTTTAATATAAACTTACTGGCAGACTTCCAGCGTGACAGCTCTTATTGGACTTATAACATCACACTTACTATCAGTGGAGTAGAGCACAACAGAGCCTTCACGTATATTCCAGTAGGGCTGGACAAACTCTTCAATCACGACAAACCAACAGTGCACGGTTTTGAATTTAATGTCACGGTCGAGCCTCCTATTGAAGTTGCAACTGCAAACAATGTGTATGTCGAGTTAACGCTTATCAATTCAGGGAGAACTACTTCAGTGAAATACAATTCTCCTAATGCTGTTTATCTTTATGGGACTAAAAAGCTGACCACATGTCCAGGATCTGCTTGTATGGTCGCGTATAATACATGGGTTGATGGAATAAGCATGCTGAAAACGTCTCAAAATTCTGATTGCATTGAAGACCATTATATGCAAGAAATTTACCTCAAGCCTTGCGACAGTAAGTACCATGATATGTTCCTTTCATTTGATAGTCAGT
This sequence comes from Aurelia sp. 3 sensu Dawson et al. (2005), assembly GCA_964020215.1. NCBI lineage: Eukaryota > Metazoa > Cnidaria > Scyphozoa > Semaeostomeae > Ulmaridae > Aurelia > Aurelia sp. 3 sensu Dawson et al. (2005). Next base: position 2,222,322 of record OZ026589.1, on the reverse strand, counting down.
GACAGAAGGGAATAACTGCGGGGCAGAGGACAGTTTCCCATAGTTCTCTGTTGTGGAATCTCAAAAGAATTACAACTGATTCTTTTGAGAACGCTATGAATTTTGGGAAAATGCTCCTCCCCAAGGCCACCATTGTAAAGAACTTAGAAGCTGCACCGAGGAGCGAAATTTTGTACTAAGTTATTTCTCTGACATTTGTTTCTTTGCAAAAATAATGCTTATACTAACATTCGTAATGTTTCATCCCGCCAGGTGAAACTTGTAACAGAAAAGTTGATGTGTCTATTTCGACGCCTGCTGACACCATCATTTACCACTTTCAAAATGAAGGCGTATTTACAAATCTGCAGCCAACATTCTACCGTGTTGTCAAATTTGAATATGATGGGGAGTCATTTTCTGGCTATTCTGATAAATACTTTTGCGCTCCTGCCCCATTTGATGGTGTCCGTCGATTCATATGCCTTAATAGATACAAGGGAAGGCTTCGGATACGGAAGTCTAGTGCAGCAGATTTTATCTATTTGGCCCAAGGGACCCATTTCAACATAACCATCCAAGCGGAAAGAACAATCAATGGCACAATGCACATTAAACTTTGCACAATTAAAATTATTTTGACAGCACCAGTAACAACCACTGCACGATCATCTACAACTAACCCTTTGCTAACTTCATCATCCACCCCATCGACAGTAACTCAAATAATAATAACAACAACAACAACAACAACAACAACAACAACAACAACAGAGACGACAACGTCAACTACCAAGGCAACAACAACAACGTCTCCTACGTTGCCACCAACAACAACAAAGGCAACAACAACAACGTCTCCTACGTTGCCACCAACAACAACAAAGGCAACAACAACAACTTCTCCTACATTGCCACCAACAACAGCCAAGGCAACAACAACAACGTCTCCTACGTTGCCACCCACAACAACAGAGGCAACAACAACAACGTCTCCTACGTTGCCACAAACAACAACAGAGGCAACAACAACAACGTCTCCTACGTTGCCACCAACAACAACAAAGGCCACAACAACAACGTCTCCTACGTCACCACCAACAACAAAGGCAACAACAACAACTTCTCCTACATTGCCACCAACAACAAAGGCAACAACAACAACTTCTCCTACATTGCCACCAACAACAGCCAAGGCAACAACAACAACGTCTCCTACGTTGCCACCAACAACAGCCAAGGCAACAACAACAACGTCTCCTACGTTGCCACCAACAACAACAGAGGCAACAACAACAACGTCTCCTACGTCACCACCAACAACAACAGAGGCAACAACAACAACGTCTCCTACGTTGCCACCAACAACGACAGAGGCAGCAACAACAACGACAGAAAAGTTCGAGATACCGCCTCCCGATGGTAGGATGACGGCCTTCCTTTCAGACCCGTCGTGGGATTCCTGTAGTCTAAGTCAAGAGCCTTTCACTTTAATGAGTTTATTTTTGAGTCAACTGGACCCTTTAACTGACTAACAAACCAGCTTCAATCATATACTGCATTCACACTGACACAGTTAATCCAGCTTTATCTAAACCAGCTTAAATTTCAACCAATCAAGTGACTGGATTTGTTAGATTGACCAATCAGAAAGCCCTATTCCATAACCTGGTTGATTTGAAACTTGTTTAACTTGCAGTGTGAATGGGGCAATAGTTTTAGATTTTACATTGACTTGCTCGAGAGTAATCTTGAAAGGAAAGCTATCACGACTTGTTTCCAACAGCTCACAGCTTTATAACCGGATGGTGCGCCATGGTGCGCCAGACAGTAGAGCGAACCTAAAATTCTACCAAGATTTGAAAAGATTTTATTTGTTCCGAAAGGCAGAACGTTTTGGATAAAAGAGCTAGTGAATTTTGCCATGATAAAGCTGAAATCCACTTATTGTGTTTGAATGGAAAGTATGGTTCCATCTCTGCACTGCAAGGCCTGATTTTTTTAGAGGACGGAAGAATGACCAATAAAATGCATCCTAAGTTATTTTAATTCGTCATAGGCTGTGATACTTCATCCTCCATCTCCGAATATTCATTTACAAATGATTAAAAAGTCTTCAATCCTTATCCCTTTCAATCTTATTTACAGAATCACTAAATGTCATCGTCCCTAAGACGGTTTTATTCTCCATGCCATTCAACCTTACCTGCGAAAGAAGTACAGGATTTGACTCGTTAATTATGTGGTACAAAGATGACACATTACTGACAAAGACTGGTCAGCACCTGGCCATCGATGGAAAGGATTATGCCTCGCAGGGGTATTACAAATGCGAAACAAGGATTAATGGTGTCATTATTTCATCTGAAAAAACCGTTGTGGTATTTGAAGGTTTGTATATTTTGTTTCAGGTTGTTCTTATCTTGCATTTTCAGAGGAACGAAAAGTTACTTTCTTTGCTTTCCTTTGCACGAGCAAGGGCAAATTTTGTAAAGCAAAGGATTCAGGTTTGTGAAAAGACAAAAAAGAGATTTACCTTTCTGAAGAATAGATTTAACATCTCTCGGTTCGGTGCATTTAATTAAATCAAGACAAAAAAAAAATAGAGAAAGCAAAACATCATAATCGGCTGCTTTGAAGGTGTAAAATCTATTGTCAAATCGCTTTGTCATTAACAGACCTAAATCCTTGAATAAACACAGTTTTCAAATGATGCTTGAACACTGCATAGTATGTTACAACAGCTTTCGATTTCAAGAAGCTAAGGTTGGTCTCGCTAGCGACGTTTTTTGGGTCACCTAGTTTATACTAATAGCTTCTTTTGACAACCCGTTTTCGCATGCACAACGAGTGAATTGGCCATCCATTTTTCAAGGAATCTTTTTGCGGCTTGTTTTACGTACACTTGCAACTTTACTAATCGACTGTAGAACGAATATATCTTGCATTAGCCATTCAAATTGTGCATGCATATTATTAATTTGACTTGTTTACTTGCTTTTAGATGTATATACAACAACTACATATCTACAAATCACCAACGAAGTCTTTAGCTCAGATTTGGAAAATCGAAACAGTGTAGCCTTCCAGCTGCTTAGCAATGATATCATCACTGCTGTATGTATCAACTTTGTTTCAACACTTTATCCAAAGGATGTAATTTTGCCTTGACTACCTCGCAAACATTTGCGGCATGGCTCTGCAACTTTTAAAAACATATTAGCAGGGGACACATTAGAATCTCATCCTGTTATGATATGAATTGTGTCACTTTCTTTAAATTCATCTTGAACGTTAGAATGTAAGGCATTGTAAGGATACAACGATACCCGGTCACACTGTGCCGCTAATTTTTTCGCGCAAAAGTGATTATTTTGGTAAATCATGTTTGGTTCGTCTTGCTCAAACGGCGCTGTAATTTGTTTGTTTTCAGATTGTTTTAAGTGGGCTTGTCAGGATTTGTAGCTACCTAAAGCTAATTTAGGCCCACCATGCATATTGTAGTGAGGCATGCGACCCCTAGTTTAGCGTCCCTTCCGAAGGAAGGCGACGTGATTTGCGAGGTCAGGCCTCCAAGGTCACCCATCCGAAGTTTGGCCTCACTCGACCGAGCTTAACTTCAATCGCCTGGCGAAAACTCTGTAAGTCGCTTGGCCACTCACCCCACTAATTTAGGTCGGCACCTTGTTTATCTCGCTGTTTTGGATGTAATAGTTTTTAATAAAAGACTATTGCCCAGTGAACAAGACGTTCTAACAGCGTTGTATGTGAACAGGAAGAGCGGTCACATTCAACAGCGTAGCAAGTCTGTTGTTTCGGAAGGAGCAGTTTTTAGTTTGAAATGAGCAGTCTAAGCTCATCTTCGTCGCCAAGACTAGAAAAGGTAATTCTACGACAATTTCTTATCTTGACGCAAACTGACAACAGATCTACTTTTTCAGCTCTACTTTTTCAGCTCTACTTTTTCATGTGAACAGGACTGTAAGTTGAAGTTTTGGCTAGATTTGAATTGATTTACATGCAGTATCCTTTTTTAAATTCTAGGTAAAGAAAATATTGACTGGTTTATCTTCAAAGGGCCAACATCATGTCGAAATAGAAAAGTTTACGTAAGTATTCTCAATAAAGAGGTTACTTTGATTTGCTCTCAGTTTGCTAGTACTTAGTTAGCTGTAAGTTAGTTATGTTTATTTCAAGTTACCGTGAATGAGTAAATGAATGAATGAATGAATGAATGAATGAATGATGATGATGATGATGATGATGATGATGATGATGATGATGATGATGATGATGATGATGATGATGATGATGATGATGATGATGATGATGATGATGATGATGATGATGATGATGATGATGATGATGATGATGATGATGAAACGCTTTTCTCACAATTTCCATGAAATCAATTAGCAGAGGATCCTTAAAAGATTTTAGGGATGGGAAAAATTGTCAGAAATATGTCAGAAATTGTCAGAATTCGCTCCTTGGAGTGGCGATTGACTTATAAAAATGTTTTTACTTCCTCAGCAAAGGATCAGTTGTTGCTCAAGTGATCATAGCAGGCCAGAAGGAAAGTGGAGTCGACATGGATGCCTATTACAACCAGATGACTAAATTACTATCAGATGCTGCAGCACAGAATAAATTTGGACGATTTCAGATCCCTGCTAGCAGCATTGTTATTGCCAGTAAAGGTATTCATTTAAATTTATTTCAATTCAATTTGCTTTGTTGCATAAAAAGCCCTATACGATATTTGCTAATATCAAAATTTGTGTTCCACGCGACCCAAGAAAGGCGACTTAATTCAGCTTCGGCCGTTAGCAAATCTATACAAAAAATATCATAGTGTTTAGGATACAAATACATGAATAGCCATAGGCGATTCTCATACGCGAAGTATGTTTCAGAATTTTCCATGTTACTTCTAAGATAAATTGAAATGCTTACCTTCCTTTTCTTGTTTTGTTGGTATTTCCTTTCATTTCCTTGATGTGGTCTACGCTGCAATACAATATAATACAAAGAGAAGAATGATGCAAAAATCAGTTTACAAGGTATGGATACAATGATCTAAGATATATTATCTGTACATCGGTCTAAGCGAAATCTTGAAGGCACTAGCCGAAGATGCCCTTTTAGCCTCAGTTGCAAATCCATTACAATTTCTTGCACCCCTGAACGGCAAACATTTTGTCCGTTAGCAGAACCCTCCTAAGGCAGCCTTAAGTCAGTATCTGTATGTTCTTTAATTCAAGAACTCGAAATTCATAACTCCTATTTCTCCTCCATAGAGTATTGCATACAAGAGACATCAAACATTCAAGCAAGCAAAGGTCCATACAACTGGCCAATTACGAAGATTGGACAAAATGCAACTGTTGCTTGCCCAAACGGCCCTGCTGGGTCAAATGCAACAAGGACTTGCAAAGGAAGTTTCTTAAATGGCGCCAGATGGGGCGATGTCTCTGATTCACCTTGTGCGTTTAACAATAAAATAAGTGAGGAATTGAATCAACTGGCAGAGGTAAAAATTCTTCTTCGGGATAAAGATCTTTGTTTTCCCAGTTGAAACAGACAAAATCGGCTAAAGTTTGTTTCATCCATTTCAAGCCATGAGATCATACTCTTGGAACGTTGGTATTATGCTGTTTTGTTGCATTCATGCCACATATATCATGGCACTAAAAAAATCAAGAATGATAGCTTACGACAGTGGATGCATGTTAACTCCCAAAACCTACTTAGAGTTGGCTGTTCCCCCTATACCCTTGTACACATCCCCTGACTTCACCACAGTTCGAAAGCATGACATTTTATATCAAGAGGCTGATTACTTGACTTGCAGTGGATATAAACAAACTTTGGCCAATTATGTCTATGAAGATCAAGTCCTAACAAGCTAGTGATCATTGATTTTTAAGCGATCTTAGGGAATGACCTTCCCTCTAACAGCATAGTTAGACTGTTTGAGATAGTTGAAATTCGGCATTTCTATGAGAATATTAGAAGCTCTGGCTCAAATAATAAATGCTTGGATATCTGAATTGGTTGCATAAGCGTACCGGAAGATAAATACTAGGGGAATGCCCGATAAAAAGTACATTGCTTGCCAACATATTTGCCCGACTAAGGGCGAATTTTTGAACTAGAAAAGGCCGATTTTTCAACAATTTTCAACGCTGGGTCTCCTGGCTCCTACGCCTATGATTGGCTAAAGAATTAGGCCAGATGAATGCAGAAAATCTTACTTATTGTCTAAGGTATTTATGTCTTTCCAGAATTAATTATTCTTTATTTCGCAGGTGACCGTAAACGATACAAATGCAGAAAGTACTGCCACTGCTCTTGAAAAATTGACGAAAAATGCAACAAGTTTCACTGCTGATGATACTGTATTTGCTGCAACGACTTTTGTTAAACTAGTAGCAGTCAATGTCACAACAGACAAGGTAAAAGCATGAGCAATGATGCATTGTGTTAGTAGCTTAGAAATTAAAGTTCATTACCTCGATATTACTGCTTTACTTTGTTGTTTTCTCTTCGGCCCATGCCTAATTGAAATGAAATTCAAATGGCTCCTGGACTTGTGAACAGTTAGCTCATTCACAGCGTTCATCCTAGTTTCAAACTTCCTCTTATAATATGGCGACAAAGAGAAAACAACAAAGTAAAGCAGTAATATCGAGGTAATGAACTATAATTTCTAAGCTACAACACGGAGCATAATTGCTCAAGGTAAAAGATTTAATTTGTGTGTTGCCAATCCTCTTTTCTGTGTTAAAGAAAATAAAAAATTCTTGAAAGAGATACAAGAAAAGTTCTTGATATTTTAAGCAGTGTCAAAAGATTGGTTTTAATCAGTTTCAAAATATTGGCTTATTATTCCTTGAGAGAGAATATTTCCTAACCGTGGAAAACAGTAAAAGAAGAAAACCATTTTGTGACAAGTGATCATTCTCCTTGATTTCATAGATCGTGGAAGACATCCTCGAAACTGCCAGCAATCTCCTACAAGCCAATGAAAGTGCTTTAGCTACATCCCAAGCCCAAGGAAAAGCATTATCAAAGTATGATTAGGTTTGATATTGTAGCATACTATCATCACAAAGCCGTGCTATCATCTTTAACCGATTAATTAGCGTCCAGTCGTCATGTTTTCTCGATATTCTGTATATATCTTTCTTCGCTCACAAAATCTATAGCAATTAGCTTAAGAACCAATTTATGTTTCATCCGAGAAGTGATTTTTGGAAAGAATTATCCGACTGCAAATTTGAATGAAAGGTTTTGTAGATCTTTGAACTTCGTCTATGCCAGTTTGTCATTTTCATCAGTGTGCCAGTTTTGAACAATCCAAGCACAAGATATCAAAATCTATTGAATGATTCAGCTTATATTTGGTCAGGAGCTCGTTGAATCTAAAAAGGCCTAAACAGGCTTGAACTTCTTTGTGTCAATGCTATTTGAATTCTGACATCTAGGCCTAATTCAAACATCGTATTTTTGGCGTTTCGAATCGAACTGCATTAGAAACGACAAAGTCTGTTGTGCTTAAAGATCTGATTAAAACATCTTCTTTCGCCATGTTGGATTGAAATAAGAATTGTTGTAATGACAATTTTTCAAAATCATGTGTTTCTGCCGCTTGACAAGACAGAGCTGGTGAACTCCAACTGTTTTGACAATTTAAAACGGTTGGTGGTTTAAACATCTTGCTCACGTCCCATTGAATCGAAATTTGGAAACTTTTAGCAGCATCAGTTAAATTCGACACGGCAAAAATATGTTTACAACATGTTTACAACAGGCCTAGCTGATTTTTACCACTTTATGTTTACAACAGGCCTAGCTGATTTTTACCATTTTTCCCAAACAAACAGCATAGTTCAAGGTATCGAGACATTAGCAGACAAGATACCTTTGCCCAACACGACTGGTACCCCTGTTGTACGAGTATCATCTGGCGTTGCAATCCAAGCATTGAAAATCGACAAATCATCAAAAACTCCACTTAACTTTGGCATGAGGAATGCTTCATTCTCTTTAAACAATGTCGTTTCAAATCAAGATTACGATTCAAAGCAGGTACAAGTCGGGTTATCTTTGCCAGATTCGCTAGCTCGGTAAGTTATGCGCATTATTTTCATTTACTAGTCCTAGACTGTTCCATTTTCAAAAGTTTGTAAACAAGCCTGAATCTCAGAGAACTTGTTGGTGATACGAATAGGCGAAGCTGTGAGCCTCGCGGTATCCCCCAGAAAGGGCTCCAGATCGCATGCGTATTAACGATTTATGTCAATGACGTAATATGCAAATCAGCTTGACGGTTGAGAACATGAGAAGAAAACAATAGCAAAGTTGCGCATGACAGTGTGAGCCCCATCGTTGATTCGCTCTCAACAAAGCTGAATCACAATTGGTCAAAACAATAGGGTCAGCACTTCATCTCCCCAACAAGAACGCACTAGAGTGCCGATTCAGGGCGATGAGTGTTCACATGATACTTTTTCAAGCTGTGCCGGTATCGTGTGAACGCAAACCCTGTCAAGCCCAAACAAGCAATGACATTGACAGAGCATTGACATGAAAATGAAATTCTCCATCGATGGGAATATAGTAAACTCTACATTTGACCTACCATGAATACCATTTCAAGCGATATTTTGATCACATTTGATTGAAATAGAATCAGCAAGTGTAATCCTCGAAGCTCATCTATACTTCCTCGGTTTCTTTTCAGCGATATAAACGCCAAAGATGAACCAAGAATAAGCTTTATAGCGTACAAAGGCAGTCAATTTTTCCAGACAACAAAGACTGATTTTCGTGGAAAAAGAAATGTAGATCGAACCCAAATTCCTAATAGTATGGTGATATCTGCGCATGTCAAAGGTTCCAAAAGAATCAATCTATCGAATAACCTGACTGGCACTTTCAAGAAGATTTCTCAGTCACAAGCTGACAAATGTGTATTCTGGGATTTTGCAAAAAATGGTTAGTGCTTTTTTCTTTTGCCATGCATTTGTTTGTTCAGCCGTTCATCCATCCATTTGCATCTTTTTCTTCTTCATGTTCTGTATCTTTCGACTTTGGATGACACAGTAGCCCTCTATTTTTTCTCTGTCCATTACAGTCCCGGGGGGTACTCCCATTGTGGTCTAACAGCGGGTCCACTCGGTTTGAGGGTCTTACCATATGGCCTTATTTGCCAGACACATACTATCAAATTGGGATATTCCAAGATTCTTGGCTAATTATAAGATTTCAGATCTGTAAACTCCTCCGCGTGGCAATATTGTCGTCGCAGCAATAATCATATATGAATGTTCAAGTTTTCTTCCTTTGTTCTATCAGTTTTTGCAATAGAAAATTAAGAAAAACTGCAGAAATTTTCACTACCAGATGCTACCAAATGACCCAATTTTTGGTCCATGAACTACCATTTCAGGATTTTTGCAGAAAAAGATACTTCCCATTTGTTAGGTATTTTTCAAAATTTTTGCTTTGGTCCTTTTTAGCCCTGACTGGACCCCATTGCTAGGCCACATTGAGAGTACCCCTCCTTGGGATTACAAATCTTGTTACTGATTCATATTGCATACCAGTTCACTCCCTGATGTTGTCATGCCAACTCATCCTTAGGCGACCTCTGCCTCTCTTTCTATCTGTCAGTCGATATCATTGTAACAGTGTCCTGCAGATGTTATCTACCATCCTTGCCAAAACAGCTTACAAATACCTTCATTTTGCCGCTTTTTCGTCTGATTAACCATCCCAAACATATCGAAGGAAACTTCACTTCACCCTTTTTCCCGCCCCCTACCCCCTGCGTAATCGCAAAACGAATCAACACTGTAAGGGAAGAGGGGGGAGAGGGGCAAAAATATTAGATTATTTCAAGAGTCTTGGCAAGGATTGTAGTTCCAAATTATGTTGTGTAGCATGCTTTGTTTATATGCACCATTTGGCTAATCAGCTGTAAAACATAATGTCTGCAGTCACTGAAATGCAAAAATCTGCTATTATTGGGTAATAAGTTCTCTTATATTTCATTTGTACTATAGGTGGTTATGGTGCCTGGTCTTCAGAAGGATGTCGTCAGAAGGAAATCATTTCTGGCAGAGTTATTTGCGAGTGTGATCACATGACTAATTTCGCCATCCTGTTCGATGTATACGCGGGAAAAAAGACGGTTGAAGATGAAACACATGAACAAATTCTTGGAATTATCTCATTTATTGGTATTGGGTTATCACTTGGTGGTCTTTTCCTCGTACTCCTTACGCTGGCGATGTTCAGGTGAGTACTCTTAAAACTCAACTTTTGGAACAATTTGATTCGGAGCTTCATTAGGAGTATTCTCAAGTATTTCAGGCAAAACAATCCTTTCCTATAATCGTATGGACCATGCGGGAAATTTATCGTGTTGTCCTAAATCTTTCGTCTTAACTCTCGTCCTACATCCCTGTCGATCGAACTCTATCAACTCTCTGTTTCAAGTACAATTCTAACTACGCCTACAATCCATTTAGTCTTTAATTATCTAAATGTCAATCAATATTACTCAGCTCAGATAAGCGTGGTCTCACTAACCTTGCTGTTGGAACAACAACAACAACAACAACAACAACAAAAACAGCAACAACAAAACGTCACGATAATGTATTTAGGTAGTTTCATACCTACTATGAGTTTAAAATAACCATAATAAAAACACACTTACACTCTCTTTGCTTTTCTCAGAATTTTCGCTGCCCTTCGGCAGCCTCCTCAGTGAGAACTGATTTCGATTTTTGTGTTCTCAGAATGGTCGCTTCGCTCAAGTTCGATAGATTCGTCACGTCGATTGTAATCTTTCTTTCGCGCAGTGCATTCGAATTTCCCCATTCTTCTTTTGCGTTCAGCTCCGGATTCAGTTCCTTAATGAGCACAGCCTCTGTCACCTGTCTTAGCATAGCGTCATTGCCACAAGATGAAACCACTTTCAATTTTACGTTTTGTCTTTCACCACCGTGTTTTTCTTCTACATGTTTATGGAACACGGAGTTTTTGTCATTTACTTCATATTTAGTTAGGTGCTCCCCTATTCTCTCCCCTACACTTCTTGCCGTTTCACCAACGTACAACCCGTCATTTGTTCTTTTCCCAATGCATCCTTGGCATTTCATCTGGTAATGATTCACGATAATGATTTAATCTTACAGTTGCAGCATTGTAATCAGCAGTCCTTTAACATAGAAAAACCATAGCACGTACTAATTGATCCTGAATTATTTCTGCTTTTGGAAATTCAAATCTCTGTTTAAATCCGTTTTCTCAGAATTAGTTATACCGTTTTAGTCATTGTCAATTTTCTTTCGAAGTGATTTGCAAAATGCTCGAGGATGGACAACTTGTTCAAATCTTCATCTTCAATATAGTAACAATGAGCATAATCATCTTTTAAGAGTGCCCACCCATGCATGAAATATATCTGCATGGCTTTTTAAGCTCTTTAGAAGTTTCACGATGTAACTGCAGTTATATTTTTGGGCAGAAAGCGCTCAAAAGTTCGTTTTGTTCCTGCTCAGTTTCCCAGCCCATTGACAACGGTAATTTACTCTTTAATTCAATGTCTAGCACAGCTTCAGTGTCTAACTACCCATGCCACTACAAGTACCATGTAAATAAATCCGTCTTTGCTGAATCGAGACCGCTCTCCCCAGTCTCCGATTTTAATTTTTATGGTCTTCTCTTTAATGTCACGTTTCTATTTTAGCCGGCTACGACGCAACCTCCCTTCGAGGATCCTGATAAATCTTTGCCTCGCATTGATGTTGACACTGATATGTTTCGTGGCTGGTGCAGATAGAACGGATCCTGTTTACGTTTGTCGTGGTTTTGCAGTTGCGATCCAGTATTTCCTTTTGGCTTCATTTTGCTGGATGAGTGTTGAATCTGTCAATCTTTATTTGTCATTTGTTGTTGTCATGGGATCATATATTACAAAGTTCACACGCAAGGCTGCAATGTTTGCATGGGGTAAGTCTTTACGTCATTTTGTATTGTACTTTCTGCTCGAGATAGTAACAATTTGGTTTTTTCTTTCTGTCTCTTTATGTGAGCTAGATCCTTTTTGCCACTCAAAGGAAAGTTTTCCCCGTGTTCAAGTCACTTCTCATTGCAATGCCCGGTAATTAAATTGGCGCCTTCGCAGGGGAGGGAAGGACAGAAAGAAAAATGAATTTTGACTATCTTGGTGTGTAAAATCTAAATCTAGTTTTGATTCAGTGTCTCATACGGACAGACACTTCTCACTGACACAAGAAAGCCAGTTCATCTAAATCCTTGGCATACTCTTTAACTCTCAATACGGGGCGGGGAGGTCCGTGCTAATTTTTTGGGCCGGAAATCTTACTTTAGATCAATATTTGGGATCGGTGAATAGCAGCCAGATAAAAATTCAATATTTGGGTTTCACAAATCTGAAGAAAGGAATAATTGTGCAGTTTGGTGTGATTCATTACAGTCACTTATTCAATAAATGTCATTCTGCAAAATGGCAACTCAGTATTTCGGGTTCAGCAAAAAATAGTTGTATGGTGGACAACCTCCCCCCGCGTTGAACGTTAGGGAGTGCCTCCCTGGGTCTTTTAACCAGGTTAAAGTCATCCAATCAGATGCATTCTTTTTTTTCGATTGACCAATCAAAAGATCCCACTCGACAACCTGGGTTAGTTCAAGCTGGTTTAAGTGAAACGAAATGAAATAAACATGTCGCCACATAAGATGTTAATTCAGCCTGTAATAAATGCTTGAAATTTTCTTTGCCCATAAATTGTGCTCTGGGAGAAATCTTTTCCACACAATGGAAATTTCCTTCAAAAGATTCTACAGCATCAAGTCCAACATCGGAGTAACCTTCCAATTCAGATGGCCTGAAAACAAGAACGATGTTCCATAAAATTTCAGAAATTTTGAAAGTTTTCTTGCCAGAAAGGGAGAAGAAGCGACAACATTTTGTCGTCATTTTTAGGCCTTTTTAGAGAGTTTTTGAAAGGTCCATTCTCCTAAACACTCCCATGAATATAGAACGGAGCAGTAGTTTGAGCCATGTAAATTTTTAAAGCTACTGGAGCATTTCTGTTATTAAACAAACCAATATCATTGCTTTGATATTCAGTGAACAGTATTATGCAAAACGGGGGTCATTCTTTATCATTTATCTGACATATGTTGGTTTGTTACAGGGTTACCAGCCGTGATTGTTGCAGTAACAGCATCACTAAGAATTCAGGATTATGGCAACGAACGATAGTAAGTAAAGAATGGAAAATTTTTCTTGTTGCCGTTAAATACCAGAAGCGATTTTGTTGAGTCCAGTGATGAGAATGGACGATTACGCTAAAGATGGCAGCGAGGAACTTTTTACCAAGATGCATTGTGTTCGAATTACGAATCTTTAACGATTCTAGAGAAATTCGATTAAAGAACGCAGTGCATCTTGGTAAAAAGTTCCTTGCTGCCATCTTTAGTGTGACTAATCCAGGTAGATTTTCTGTTTGATTTTACGGGCATGGGACTATGTTTATGATGATAACTAGCGCTTGCTGAAGCATGTAAATGCCATTGCTGTAAGGCAGGAAATTTGGTCGTGACCTTAAGACTGTTTTGCCGCTTCTTGAAGGGGTTTTGACGAGAAAAGTCCTCATAATACCATAACGGAGTGGCTGTTAGTATAGATTTCAAATTTATTTTAACCTTCCCACTATTAGACAATAAATTTGCCAAAATTATCGTCTTGGCAGCCATGGAGCTTTCTTGTTTTTTCCTCGCCATGTAGACTGATTAGTACTCTCTGTTTATCGTAGCTGTGTTGTCACTGGTTGGGCAGCATACGGAACAATGTTTGCTCCAATTTGCCTGATTGTCATCGTAAACATTGGTGTATTCATCAGGGTTTTCTACGCCTTGCAATCAAGTGCTAAAGGAAAAACAATCACTAAAGATCAGAAGCGTACAGGAATATCACAATTACGAATCGCAGCAACATTTTCTTGTATTCTTGGCCTGACCTGGATTTTCGGCATCTTCGCCATTGCTGATGCACGCATATTCTTTCAGTATCTTTTCTGCATTTTCAATTCGCTTCAAGGATTTATGATATTCTATCTACATGTCGCACGGCAACAAGAAGCAAGAAAGCACTGGATCTTCTTTCTCACAGGAAAGGGCCTAAATTATCACCGTGCAACAATGTCATCCTCTACCGCGCGCACGATGCGGACGAACAAAGGGGAGACATACCGGCTGCGCACGCCGTCTGCAGATAAAAATGGCACTTTGACAAGCACACTAGGACGTTCGAACGAATATTCGAATACCAGCTTCAAACCATCGCAATCTGAGGCTTGAAATTTAAAATGTTGTAACAACTGAAATCCGGTTTACTTGAAATGCAATCAAGTTCATTACGATTGATCGAAAGATTCCCAACGATTTGCCATCCTGATGCAGCTCCGTTGGAAAGATGCTCCTGGAAGTCCACAAGGTCGCAGGCGGCCGATGTCTGCTCGCTGCTGCGTGCTTTACGGCCGCAGATATCGTTAATCATCAACACAAAATCTCTCACGTATTTCGAATGAAGTTTGAATGCCCTAGCTACCTGTCCTCTTCAGTGACCTGATCGAATACCTGACAATAAATCTGAACAATGTATCTGCACGAACAAAGTATTTTACCATTTGCAACTTGCAAAATCAACATATTGTTTCAGCATGTGTAGCTTGCAGAATCAAACATATTATTTCACCATGAGTAACTTGTAAAATTCCAAACTGTAAGTAGACATGGCAAAGTTGTGCCAGTTATTAGACTTGTTACACGAAGTCCTATGTACTTATTGTTTATAAACACGAGATTGCATTAAATTCAAATTCAAGGAAAATAATCGACAATCAACGTGTTCTAAGTTTGTTCCTGAGTTTCATAACATTGTTCAGATCACTGCTGAACAACTAAATGGTTCTATTATAACTAGTCGTAGAATTCATAAGTGATGTAAATATCGCTAGAAATTCTTAAGATTTTAGATTTTTGAATATTTTGTATCGATACACATCATGAAAATAATGTAACAATGTAATAAGTGATGTATGTTGATGGAAGTCTGAATTAGAATGCACAGCTCTGGGTAGTACTGATAGTGTAGACCGTATTTGTTTCCCATTTTATACATAAAGAAGGATGAGAAATTACAGCCAGAACAAGGATATTACGTAGGCAATGCCATTTTTTATGACTTTCTATTGCAAGCACACCAAATGCACAATTAGCACAAGGGAGATTTTTCAATAATATTCATTCACAGGTATGTGCACGCAACCCCCCCCCTACCCCGGGGGAGCTGGTACTTGACCTAACCTTGTACGGGGATGTTCCCACGAAAAAATCCTTGGATCAACCGATAAGATCCATTGATAAAGCAACAAGAAAGTCCATGGGATATCTTTTAACAAAAAGAAAGTGCCTTATGTTAGTAAACATTTTGTACTATGTATTTTGCATCCTTTCTGCAGTGGCAGGCCACTATAAATTTGTACTATTTAAGAAAATATCGATCATGGAAAACCTGAACCTTCCTTTTATTTCTGCCTCAGCACTTTCAACATCACCTAATTTTGACGAAAACTCCAACTCTGTAGCCTTACTTTATGCCCAAAAATAACGATTTCCAAAGTCGGCCTATTTTACCGAAAAAGCAAAGGCTATAGCCTTATTTTTGGCCAAGAATAGGCATTTCCGAAATTGGCATATTTTACCAAAAAATCAAAGGCTATAGCCTTACTTTTGGCCAAGAATAGGCATTTCCGAAATCGGCCTATTTTACCAAAAAAGCAAAGGCTATAGCCTTACTTTTTGGCCAAGAATAGGCATTTCCGAAATCGGCCTATTTTATCGAAAAAGCAAAGGCTATCGCCTTACTTTTTGGCCAAGAATAGGTATTTCCAAAATTGGCATATTTTACCGAAAAAGCAAAGGTTATAGCCTTACTTTTTGGCCAAGAATAGGCATTTCCAAAATCAGCCTATTTTACCAAAAAAGCAAAGGTTATAGCCTTACTTTCTTGACCAGAATAGGTATTTCCAAAATCGGCATATTTTACCGAAAAAGCAAAGGCTATCGCCTTACTTTCGTGACCAGAATAGGTATTTCCAAAATCGGCGTATTTTATCGAAAAAGCAAAGGTTATAGCCTTACTTTTTGGCCAAGAATAGGCATTTCCAAAATCGGCCTATTTTTACCGAAAAAGCAAAGGCTATAGCCTTACTTTTTGGCCACGAATAGGCATTTCCGAAATCGGCCTATTTTACCGAAAAAGCAAAGGCTATAGCCTTACTTTTTGGCCAAGAATAGGCATTTCCGAAATCGGCCTATTTTACCGAAAAAGCAAAGGCTATAGCCTTACTTTTTGGCCAAGAATGGGCATTTCCAAAATCGGCCTATTTTACCGAAAAAGCAAAGGCTATAGCCTTACTTTTTGGCCACGAATAGGCATTTCCGAAATCGGCCTATTTTACCGAAAAAGCAAAGGCTATAGCCTTACTTTTTGGCCAAGAATAGGCATTTCCGAAATCGGCCTATTTTACCGAAAAAGCAAAGGTTATAGCCTTACTTTCTTGACCAGAATAGGTATTTCCAAAATCGGCGTATTTTACCGAAAAAGCAAAGGCTATAGCCTTACTTTTTGGCCACGAATAGGCATTTCCGAAATCGGCCTATTTTACCGAAAAAGCAAAGGCTATAGCCTTACTTTTTGGCCGAGAATAGGCATTTCCGAAATCGGCCTATTTTACCGAAAAACTTTTTGGCCAAGAATAGGCATTTCCGAAATCGGCCTATTTTACCGAAAAAGCAAAGGCTATAGCCTTACTTTTTTGGCCAAGAATAGGCATTTCCAAAATCAGCCTATTTTACCAAAAAAGCAAAGGTTATAGCCTTACTTTCTTGACCAGAATAGGTATTTCCAAAATCGGCATATTTTACCGAAAAAGCAAAGGCTATAGCCTTACTTTTTGGCCAAGAATAGGCATTTCCGAAATCGGCCTATTTTACCGAAAAAGCAAAGGCTATAGCCTTACTTTCTTGACCAGAATAGGTATTTCCGAAATCGGCATATTTTACCGAAAAAGCAAAGGCTATCGCCTTACTTTTTGGCCAAGAGTAGGCATTTCCAAAATCGGTCTATTTTACCGAAAAAGCAAAGGTTATAGCCTTACTTTTTGGCCAAGAATAGGCATTTCCAAAATCGGTCTATTTTACCGGAAAAGCAAAGGCTATAGCCTTACTTTTTGGCCAAGAGTAGGCATTCCCAAAATCGGTCTATTTTACCGGAAAAGCAAAGGCTATAGCCTTACTTTTTGGCCAAGAGTAGGCATTCCCAAAATCGGTCTATTTTACCGGAAAAGCAAAGGCTATAGCCTTACTTTTTGGCCAAGAGTAGGCATTCCCAAAATCGGTCTATTTTACCGAAAAAGCAAAGGCTATCGCCTTACTTTTTGGCCAAGAGTAGGCATTCCCAAAATCGGTCTATTTTACCGGAAAAGCAAAGGCTATAGCCTTACTTTTTGGCCAAGAATAGGCATTTCCAAAATCGGCCTATTTTACCGAAAAAGCAAAGGTTATAGCCTTACTTTTTGGCCAAGAATAGGCATTCCCAAAATCGGTCTATTTTACCGGAAAAGCAAAGGCTATAGCCTTACTTTTTGGCCAAGAATAGGCATTTCCAAAATCGGTCTATTTTACCGGAAAAGCAAAGGCTATAGCCTTACTTTTTGGCCAAGAATAGGCATTTCCAAAATCGGTCTATTTTACCGGAAAAGCAAAAGCTATAGCCTTACTTTCTTGACCAGAATAGGCACTTCCAAAATCAGCCTATTTTACCGAAAAAGCAAAGGCTATAGCCTTACTTTTTGGCCAAGAATAGGAATTTCCAAAATCGGCCAACTTTACCGAAAAAGTGAAGGTTATAGTCTTACCTTTTAGCCAAGAAAAGGTATTTTCAAAATTGGTCTTTTGTACCGTAAGGCAAAGCCTATATCCTTGGATTTTGGCCAAAAGTTAAGATTTTCACATTCGGCCTGTTTGCGAGAAAGCAAAGCCAATGACCTTAGTTTATGGCCAAGAATACTGATTTTTAAAATCCGGCTATTTTAAAGACCTTGCAGAGAGGTTAACGAAGAGGAAAGCAAACAAAAAGGAAGACAATTCAAGCGATGCATAACTAAAGATGATAACTGAAGATTGACATTCCATATCTACTTGAAACTTGAAATGAAAACATGGAGACAAACTTTTCTACTACTTATAAACGCCGTTGCTAGCTATGAACCTTTCCGAGCAAAATGAAAAGCAAAACAATCCTGGACCAGAAATGATTTCTATATCATTCGAAATCGACTAAATGGTTGCAAAGGATCTCGGTTAGCTATGGGTCTTTAGCTATGCTATTCTTCTTATTTGCAAGTAACAACCTTATGGCTGGGTGTTAACCACAGGAGGCCCAATCGCGTAGTATGGGAGCCCAGATAGCTTTACTAGAGCAATTTATACTGCAGCTCGTAAAGACAGCAGTACTTTTCCTTTGAAGTAAAGAAAAATGAAGTGCATACCATCAAATGGTTGATTGTTTATCTCTGTGATTCCTCTTGCTCCAAATCATTGCAGCATCCTGCCGCTATAACAACATCAGATATTCTGTTGCTGTTGATGCACTGCACGGGGGGGGGGGGGGTAACATAACATGTTGAGCGTACGGGTATGTGCCGCCAATATGGGTGGGTTTTTGGGCTCAAAATTCTCTAAACAAGGGTCCCTTTTCGGCAGATTTCCCATAATCATGGGTGGGTTTTCCAGAAATTGGCAAAAATTGTCAATAATGGGTAGTTTTCCGCCAAAATTCATCATAAAAGTGGGTATGTCTGCAACTGTCGGTACACGTTTTTTTATAACAAACTTGGATCAGGCCATAGTACTAAAAGTTTCTTAATTTAACATGAAATTTTGTCCATTTTAGTACTAAAAGTTTCTTAATTGGTTTCTCATTTTTTGAATGCATGAATTGTCAATGTGGTCGCTAACACTGCTGCTAGTAGGCCCCCCATAATACGCGATTGGGCCATCTGTGGGTCAGCAAGCACAGATAACGTTACGATAGAATTCACTATTTTTGATTAACACCCAAGTACAAAGCGATTAGCGACTGCAGACAAAGGGAATTCTATGCCCGGCGGCGAAGTCATCAACAAAAACAAAGCAATCCGCAAAAGTTGCTCTGAAACCGAGGTAGCGAGCTGCCTCGTTATGCATTCCAGTAATGGTTTTCAAGAGTAAACATGAGCATAGATCGAAAGAAGTGGATCCAATTACAACATTGTCTGTCCTTGTTTGGGGGATCACCATGAAAGGGTGATTTGTAAAAATAACGATACATTGTTAATATTTTGCAGTTGTAAGAAGATGATGCGTCAAGGAAGTCCTAAGAGGAAAGCAGAGGGTGTTCTTGTTGCTTGATCTTGTTTGAGGTCTAATGTTTGCTTCAAGCAAGGGCGCCAACTTGTAGGAACTGTGTTTATTCGCAGTTGTTTTCCTTATATAGAACACAAAGTAATTGCTGCCCTGTTAATTGTGTTGACCAATCAAAAATCGCGCCCTTGCTTCAACATTTCACTGGCAATGGGCACAAATGTACTTTAATTTTGTTTGAAGAAAGCTATGGATACGAAGATCTATAAATATTTTATATAAAAACTTTAGCAACAAACTAGCTCCATGATCGTGGAAAGAAGAAGCAGAGATAGTGCAATATTTGGAAAGTACAAAGAAATTAAGACTGCGTTCACACGATGCCGGCACATTTTGAAAACGATGAAAAATGTGACGGTAGCAAAATTTGAGCTAGCGTTCACACGATGCCGGAACAATTTGAAAACGGTTGGAAATTTGCCGGTAGAAAGCTCGTTGCAAGACTTTGATGCAAAAGAAGTGTGCCTACACTTAAGAATCGATCAGTCGCGTTCAAAAAGCGTCGAAAAATTTTCTGTTTTCATCATTTACAAGTGTTCGCAGAATATCGTTTCCAAAATGTTCCGTTTTCAAAATCTACCGTTTTCAAAATTTGCCGGCAAAAAATGTGCCGTTTTCGTGTGAACAGGAGGCCTATCCGTTGAATTTTTCACCGTTTTCAAAATGTGCCGGCATCGTGTGAACGCAGTCTAAATCATTGCACCCTTGTTTTTGAATAATATTCACCGCTCTGAGCTAATCTCTAATGAGTAGATTTTGAGCAGACGTAGTGGTCAAAGAAATTTCACTCTCATTTTCAAGAAGACAAATTGACAAACCACGTACAAAATCAAGAAACTTTTGCGCATGTCAATCAGCAATCAAATCCAAGAGAGGCTGTTTGTAGATCACTTATATTTTACCTAAAATTTATTAGCAGCAAAGAAACAATGAAATGGATACCAATACTGCGGATGAAAAACGAAGGAGAAATAAATGTATAAGAGATATCATTAGCACACTAAGGCCTTTCAAGTTAATGCTATCATCAGAATGTGATCAATTCACACTTTTATCGTCCATCATAGTGTAAACATATTAATCCCCGTATTATGTTAGAAAAGTTCGATTCAGACTGTCAGTCACACTCTGATGATAGCATTAACTTGAAAGATCTTAGTGTGCTAAAAAATATCTTTTTTGTTTATTTCTCGTTCGTTTTTCATCCGCACTATCAGTTTCTATTTTACCTAGAATAAATATTCAAATCTTGAATCCACTGTGAATTGCCACGACACCAAACAACAGATTTTCATGTGTTACGTTTGCAAATCCTGCGTCTTCAATCATATTTGTAAACGTCTCCTACAAATAAAATATACAGTTAAAATTAAAGAAGTTCGCGAACGAACTGACGTGGATGACATCCTTGACTAATGTTCTGAAATATCTGTTATTGGTAAGTTGCATGAAGAGGTTGTATGAAGAGGAAATCTCCTATTTGATTCAGTAGCTGACACTTTGTCAAATACTAGTGGGGGGGGGGGGTTATTTTTCGTTTTGATTTTAAATTATTTAGACACCACAAATCCCTCAGCCAAATCTAATACAAGCTTAAAATTCATGCCAAGGTAGGTGCCTTTGCCACAGCATTCCACGGGCTTCAATCCTGGAGAGTAAGACACCGCAGTTATGTTTCAGTGTATATGCTGCTGCGGAGGAAAATTTATATAATTCTATGGAGGAGGTTTTAAGTTTACTTCGCTCCTCCGTAGTAGCAAATAACTTATTCAAGTAAATAAGTCTACTAGGATGAAGTTATTTGCTGCAAATTTGATGTCACAACGAGAAATAACGGCATAAACTTCATACCCTAATACATACAACGTCACAATGCAGCAAAATCTTTTAAAAGTCCTCACATCAAGCAAAAATATCACAAATCACTTCACTGCCCTAAGAGTAAGTCGCACGTTAATTATAGGCCTTACATTCGTGAAATTTCGATCAAAATGGATGCTAAGAATCAAGATCAAAGTTTGCTGAGAGTATCAGAGATGGATAGTGGTATCAATATCATTGAAAATGGTTCGTTGATTAATGCAAACGAGCAACAACAACAGCAGATTAAGCTGAAAGACAGGAAGATTGAACAACTTGAAGAAAAAATTGAAGATCTGGAAGATATCGTCATCAGTTGTAAGTTTCATTCAAATATTGCTATCTTCCGTGTTTTTCATTTTAGTTAGTAGATAGTATGTCCTTCGCTAAAGGGCCAAAGTCTATTCCAAACATGCGTTTCTTCTTGTCTCATAACTGTTCACGCGCAATAACACACTGTCGATGTGGCCTATACTACCAGGTGAGCCAAAAAAAGTTCCAACTTTTGAAAATTCATAGCATCAAGAGTACTTCACATATTTGAATGACTCAAATTCTAGTGAAAAGGCAAAAGATAAAAGTATTTTTAAGATTTTTCTCCCTGTCTCAAGGGCACTAGAAATATATGCAAATTCAACTTTATGAAAATTTCATGGTTGCAAAATGACTAAGAAAAAGAGCCTAAAACATTGATCAAATCATACAGGATTTCTCGCACAGATCAATACCGAAAAAACATCATGGTAGTTATTTCCCAATTCCTAGTAATTAATCTTTAAAACTTTAGAAAAGCTATTTTTTGAAATGTGCATGCTAAATTCGCTGGATCTAGAAATCTGCCCTTGAGCGACGCTCGCACGCTCACGCACTCTGGTGATGCCTGAATTAAACTTTAAACAATAGAAAAGACGTCGAACGCAAACTAGGAGAGGAAACCAGATGAGTAAAATTAACAAGGAAATCATTTTCTGGCAGATGAACAACAACTTGAAGACCTGAAGAGGGTATCGAAGGAGAAACAACAAATGTCGTGGATGAAGAAACTTACAGCAGAAAACAAACATTTAAAAGAAGAAGTCATGTTGTTGCTGACAACAAACGAAGATTTGACAAAAGAAATGACGTGCTTAGCAACCGACTTCGAGGAGAAAACGCGACGGCAAGAGAACATGGAATTGAGAATGGAAGAACTGCAGTACAAGAACAGTTTGATGGAGATGGATTTCGACAAACAGCAAGACACTTGGAAAGGTTTAATTGAAGGCGTTATGGAAGATCTTGTGGTCAAACAGGATGAATGTGAGAAGATTAAAAATGAATCTGGAAAGATGGGGAAGTTCATCAATAACATCTGCGTGTTGTTAGACTTTGAAGAAAGATTGGAGTTTGATGAAGGTGGCATGGTTTGTGGGGATACTGCGAAAAATTTGGATCACTCTCTGAAGATTGTGGGTATGGAAATTCTTAAGATGGTAGAAGAAAGAAAGATGTTGAGAAAGAATGATAAAGAACTGAATGAGATGGATGTGTCTTTGAAATTTGAAGGAAAGGTGCTCGGTAAGGATTCTGTTATCTGTACAAGAATGGTTGAGGAAACTGGAATCAAGAAAAATAGCTTGGTCAGTGACAAATTGAAAGTTCAGGTGATAGCTTCGAATAAAGAAAATCAGCTTATTGCTTGTGATGAGCTGGTTGACCAGAATAAAGAACTTGAAAACAAAGTCACCATCCTGAAAGGTTCTTTGGAAGAAAATCAAGCAGACGATCGCCTTGCTGATGCAAGATATAAACCAAGTGAGACCAAGGCTGTCAAAGATATAGGGAGGCGAGCTGTACTGGAGAAACAATTCCTTCAGAATTCACATGGATTTGCAACTAAAACGGAAGGAAATGAAAACCGACTACCTGAAACTGGATATGAACGATGCGAGAAAAATTCTGCCCAAGAGAAGAGGAGGAGAGTTAAGCTGGAGAAAGAATCCCATGAATTCGCGAATAAAACGGAAGAGAATGAAGCCGAATCACAAAGATTAGCTAACGTGAAAAACGATTCAATGCCAGAGAATGTAAAACGAGACAAATCACTGAAACAGAATCGTGGCAGGCCAAAGCTGTACTTTCTTCGACGAATCTTTCGTGGCGGTTCTTAATTTGACATCGTTAGGTTGCTACAGTAGTGGTTAATATGTTCATGATAATTGTCGATGTTAAAAATGGTGCCTTTTATTCAGGGGCGTAGGAAGAATCTCAAACTTGGGGGGGGGATACAGCTCGAGGATACTTTTTCCTTACGAAAAAGTGGGTATCATCTAAAAATAAAAAGGGCATCTCTTTGTTTATTGCGAAGTCTTGGGGGGAGCATGTTCCCCATTGCCCCCCGGCTCCTACGCCTATGCTTATATTGTTTGACAGATTTATGAAAATTGGGGGAAGTTGTTTTGTTACTAAAATTGTTAAGTCCTAGTCAATAGAGCAAACATCTGTCGAAGGCAGCGCATCTTTAGCGTAATTGTCTATTGAAAGAACAACGGAAGAGCATGGGTCATTTTCCAAAAACTAATCACAACTTTGCGTGCACTCGATCAAAGGAAAATAAAGGCAAAGGCAAAATGTCATGGCCGGGTACGTCACTAGGATCGATTTTTCTTCATCAGTCCTGTATCCTTTGCTTCACAAAATTCTCCCTTGCTCTACGGAAACACTTAAAGAGAAACAAGCTGTTGGTCCAACAACATGGAAGAAACACCACTTTTTCAAGATATGTACGGAAGGGTCCATTTTCGTGATAAAGATTTCTTGTAAAGAATACAAAAACTCACCTGATGGGGAAACTGACGAATGCTTTCAACAAGATATTGATACGACTTCCAATCTTGAGCAATGATTTGACCCATTACGGGGATAACTTGAAATGAGTATGAATCATAAACACTGAAAAAATAAACAGAATTTACTCTAAAGGATGGGACAGCGTTGGATAACAGTTAAATCCAGGGGATAAAAACCCACCTGACAATGCGACCAGGCCATTGCAGGAAATGTTGTTTCATAATGTCCTGAAGGAAATATATCATCAAAATGCGCTTTTTCATAAATGATTCCAATTCTCGTTTGTTGAAATACATTTACCAAATATTTCCATTTACTGAGCGACACAGCCTTGCATGTTAATCTTGATATGGTTTGGGATAACACTGTGATGAATTTATGCATTTGAGCCGTAAAATTGCATGTTTATTCCGCAAAAATATGGGATAAGAGAACTGAAGAGCTACCAAATATATCATTGTCATTTCATTTTGTGAATATGCCCCCCTCTCTTATAAGCCCCCTCTATTAAGCCCCCCTCTGGAAGGTCCGAAATTAAATAAGCCCCCGGGGACTTAATAGAGCTTTACGGTATACTGATTAAGCTATGAAGGAAAATATCACTTCCGTTCGGTTTTCCCTTCATGACAAAGGTCCAAAAAATTGATCAAATGAGGCAAAACAGCCAATAATACCTTTTGATGAATGGATTTGGGACATCTGAAAACTCAAGACACATAAATCTTCCACCTGGTCGAAGAACACGATATGCTTCATCTAAAACCTGCAAAGACAAATATGAATGTACCAGGTGATTCAGAAAAAACTTGAAATCTTGGTCAAAGTACTTGGGACAAGTCACTAAATTGCACTAATTCAATCAGTGGCTGCGCCACGGGGGGGGGGGGGGCTGAGGGGGACCCCAAATCCCAAAAGTCGGCAAAAAATTGTCAAAGAAAAATGCCATAAAATTAGTTGGGTATACCTTCAGATTAAAAAATTATGTCAAAATCCCCCCCCCCCCATTTCTACAGGATTTTTCAGAGCTGGCGCCGCCACTGAATTCAACATCTGATTACGTGTCCCCCACCCCCTCGTTTCAATGTTGCTTTAATCAAACTCCATTCGACTATCTCAACGTTGAATTAGGGGGAAGGGGGATCAGAAAGTCATGGTCCTAAATGTATGTTTTCGCTTCCAAGTTTCAGGAACCAGCATGAAAAGATGGAAATTTGCCTGTGTCCCAGTTTGATTTGGCTAGGACTGTTGGTCATCCAACAAGCAATAATCAAGCGAATAACAAGTTAAGTCGGATAAGTTGAAGTGCTTTTACAGAAGAAGTATCGAATTAGTTGTAGAAATTGAGTTCATTAAAGTTGTTCCTTTCGTCTCATTCTAATCTACGATTTTGTGATAAGATATTTTGTAAAAAAGTATCGCAAAAACAAGAGCTTTCTGCTTCTTGTAGAGCTTTCTGCTTCTTGTTAATAACAATGAAATTAATAAAGAGAGAAAACTTGAATTACAATAGTCCTCCCTTCTGTGCTCTGAAACAATGTTTCAATTAGTTGGTAGAGTAAAAGTATGCTTGTCATGGTTTGGAAATTCGCAAAACACCAGTTACACTAAAATCACTAATAATTAAGGAACAGAAAGATAAATTTCAACCAAATATATTATCATATCTAAGTTAGAATTTCTTCTGTGCAGTGAACTATTTTTTCTCGCCCACCCAGTAAAAAGAACGATCAAGTATAGACCAGAGACCAGATGGCTAATCCATCTGCCTTTCAGGCATGCAGTTATGTCTACCTCTTAAGCACAAGCCATGAAGAAACTGGCCGTTGTATTGAAAAGAGAGCGGATTTAGGACTAGTAGCTGAGCCAGCACTCAAAAAGTGTAGGGTGTAACTCCTCCAGTAAAAAGTTTACATGACCACGTCCTTCAGACTTGCTGAAAACGCATGCAACACCCTTTTTTGCAAAATTTAGAGTAGATATTTGCCAAGAATATTCATTCTAGATCTTTTAATTGCATGACAAAAACGCTTCATCCGACTTACCTCTCCTGAG